>QLPG01017869.1:0-11774 GCA_003314385.1 Gomphus sp. MG54 | reverse complement strand
GGAACCGCACACATGGCTGCTAGACTTATCAGCACCGAATCACACCTGCGGGAACTACAATTTGTTCACTTACCTGGACAATAACACCTACATCGGCACAGTGAGAGTCACCCTATTGTCAGATCAGCACAGCGGCATACCAGATGCTAATGTAACACTCACCAATGTTGTCTACACACTGGAACGAGATACGAACGTGTTGTCAATAGAACGGCTAACCGAGAGGGATGCGGAAGTCACCCTCGCATGAGACCATGTTACACTGTCAAAGAACAGGTCAATAATCGCATACAATTCGAAGAAAGGAACCACGTACTCATTTACCGCAGTAGCCGCACCACCAAGAGAAACATACCAACCGAATGTCGCCCTCACACAGCCACAGACATGTTACGCAGCCGTATCCACGAGCCCAGCCGTACAGAAGCCAAGAGGCATACCCAAGCAGAAGAGAATTGAGGAGAAAGCAGAGAGAATGGATGAGGAGTGGGAAGAGCATGAGCAGAGATTGTTGGAAGAGCAGGGGGAGGAAGAGACAACAGAACGGCAGTCAGAGATCAGACAGAATAGCAGAGGAAGAAAGAAACAAATGAGACAGTCAGCATACGATCGACACCGGTTAACAGAGGAGGGACTTACCGTGCAATTGGCGACGACACCCTACCAGGGCCTGGACACGAAGGCAACCAGCCAACTTTGAAGACAGATGATATTACAAACCCGGAACCAGAGAGATTGAAAACCGGAGTTGAACAACATGAGAGAGAGGAAGAGGAAGATGCTACGAAAGAGGAAGAAGTCGAGGGATATTCGTTGGAAGAAATGGAGAGAAGAGTCAGTAGTGAACGGAACGAAGAGAAACAAGAGACGTACCCATTATTGGAGGTCATAGACGAAGAGATTGAGGACAACTTCATGGAAGCAATGGAAAGGAATGTCAGTGAAGGAGCGGATGAAACAAAGCAGAAGACTTACCTGCCAAAGAAATGGAATGAAACCACAGATACAGAGACGAAGAAGGACAGCACGACACCAATGACCGATCCAGCAGAAACGGCATTACCATCACCAGCAAAAACCGCAACGATGGTTACAGCGGCAGAGACAATACAAGTTTCACCAAGGACGGATAGGACAAAAGCAGCGAGAGGAAAGATGGTCGATAACTAGAGAATGGGGAAGAGGCCGTTGCAGATGTACCGCGACAGGTCACGAGCAGCAGACGGCGATCCCATGAGGCAGTCGATCGAGGATACCACCGCAGGTATCGGAACACCGACCGCAGCACCAACGCAGACAATAGACGACGTGACGCACATCGAGAACGAGAAGTCGCGGACCGCCGCACAGACACGAATGGACGAAGACGAGCCGCGTACCACAGTGAACAAACCGGATGGAACGAGCGCACACGTTAACATGGTACATGAAGAATGCAGGGGACCGCCGATCGACGCATTTGCATGAAGAACGCATGAACGGACATGGAGTGAAGGGTCACACACCGACGAAGAGTTGACAGAAGAAGGGATGAAGAGCAATGTCAGCAAGGTTTCGAAGGATAGCAGCGAAGCAACTTACCCATCATCACATGAGCCGTTGAGGCCACGGGCAGCAAGCGAGGACGCAACCCATATCGCGATCGAAGACGTCACTACAACGCCAAAGAGCCGGAATGAACAGGGACCACGTACCATAGTAAAAGAATCAGACGCGGACGATGCAAACGTACGGAATGACGCAACACATATCCAAAATGAAGGGGTGGAAAAGACAGTCAGCGAGGAGCGGAAGAAAAATGGCAATATCACTTACCAGCCACTAAACAAATCCACCGGCGACAAACCGTCGGGACAAGTTGTCACGTGAACAAAGGCACCGCCGCATACCGCAGAGAGGCGGGTGTCAAACGATCCGGCCAATCCAGCCAGGGAACCGCCACAGAGATGGCAAGAAGCATCGCATACCACAGAGAACGACCGAGCAAACCAGTCAGCCAGAACCTCAAACTCCAAACATATGGCAGGACTTACCGCCATCGAGAGGAATGCTGCTGTACCGCCACCAACGAACCACGATGAAGAGATGCCACTGATCACCGCGCAGATACGGACAATGAACGCAGAGTCACCGCGTATAATCGAACGCACCGCTGCGACGGAACCATCGAGTCAGGCCGCCGCAGATTCCATGCAGACTGGATGCGACTCGCCGCATATCGAACAGCCAGAGCCGCCGCACGCGATCGAAGGGGTGGCCGCATCACCTCAAGGGTACCACGATACGCCGCGCGCAGCGGACAGCGAGCCGTTGAGGCCACTGGTTACATATCCCATGTCAAACGAGGGACTTCAGGTTGGGGGGCCAGACGCAGACCGATCATCGATCACCACATCACCGGTCGCATACCCCACGCCGATCGAGGACGCCGCCACAATGCCGCCAAGGAACCGTGAGGAAGGGGAGCCGCATAACACAACGAAAGAACCGGAGGCAGATCAAGCGGGCGTGCACATCGATGTGACCCATGACGAACACGAGGGACCGCCGATCATCGTATCGGCGCAAGCGGGAAACGTCGAGGAGGGGATCACAGAATCAGAGGAAACGGGAAGAAAGATCAGCAAGGATTCAAAGGGAAACAAGGAGACGACTAACCTGTTACCAATCGAGAACGCCGTCGAGGCAGAGCCATCGAGGCAAACCGCTGTAGATCCTGCGCAGACCGCGGAGACCGTCCTAACGTCCAGAGCACCGGACGCAGCGCAGAACCCCGTGGATAGCAAGCATGTTGAAGTCTTGAACCTGTCGTACGGCCAGCAGCAGCCCAGCCTTAGCCATAGCGCAGTACTGTCACCGCCATCGAACCAGACGATGGCGGATGACATGGAACATCCAGCTCGTGACAGGGACGCGCATCACGTGATGCAGTCACGCGTATATGGATACAAAATACCGATGTTATTTTACAGGATATTCTCTCTACCAAGTTACCTTAAAACACGTGAAAACGCCTTGCAAAATGTCCACACACACAGGAAGTCAAGTCCGCACGAGAACGCACAAAGCGAACGACCGACGCCACCGCATATATGCATCAAAACCCCAATCACGGTATATTCCCATCCGATTCACGCATCACGAGCAGCATCATCACTCCCCTATTACGTTCAGCACTCTATTTCAACCCTCAGATACGGAACGCGACGACACCGAGAAGTCTTCAAGCCGCCGGACGCAGACGGAACGAAAATATTATTTTTGCAGATAGCCGCATTTCACACGTGCAGAAATTCGAGGGAATATGTCAAAGAGATCTCCAGAGAAGAGGAAATGTCACTTTTGAGTCCAACAAGCCCTGCACACCTTCAAGGGGTGCATACATGCATCATTGCCACATTGGTCCTCTTATTGGCAAACACACTTGCCAATACACTCGTGTATTGGACGAATGTGTTTGAAGGGGTGTGTTGTGACGAGGGGTAGAAGGAGCAAGGAGAGAAGAACGGACTTACGCGATGAGGACCGACACATGACCATGTCAAGACGCAGTAACGCTGTTATCGAGGGAGATATGATAAGAGGTTAGAGGAAATTCCGACTGGGGAAGGATCTAGGGAAAGGACTCACGATGAGGATGAAGATTTTCATACACAGCATAATTTAGTAGGTAGCGCGATTGATGACGTGGAAGGGGGGATCACAAAGCAGGGCGACGACCCTGCATCCGGACCTAGAACGTCGCCGAAGGGATTTGTTTATCGCATTATGGACAACTTATATATAAAGACTAGGTACTTACGAAAATACACTGAACCTTTCAGTCCCATCCATTCCTCTATCAACCGAGGCTTCAACCCAACTTATATTCAATCTAATACAAAGAACCATCTACATACATTCACTACTTATATAGGTTAAGAAGTGAGATGTGGAACAGGGTGGCACAAAGAATGGAGAACAATAAGGTATGGAGAATCATGTGGAGGTATTATCCACAATGATCAAGAATAGAACAAGGAATGTGGATGATAATAGAACAATGAAGCATGACTGAGAACAAAAGAGTGAGTCAGAATAGAATAATAGAGAGTGGCCAAACATAAAACAATAGGGCCACTGCCGAGTGACAATGAATAGTGAGTGTCCCGAGGGTGAACGGGCAAGGGGAAGGACAGGGAATAAAAGAATAGTAAAGAATAGGAGGGTGGGATAGGGATAATGAACCAAATGATGAACTAAATGTACTGAGCTGAGGCCACACACTGGTAAGGGATGAGATGGGTAAGGGTTGGTCGGTCGGTACTGCTGAGTAAATCAGAGCATGGTATCGTGGATTTGACAGTGGCCTGGATCCCACTCCAAGTTGATGTGCAGGTTATGGCATTTGCACTTCAGCTGCTGGATAAGCATGTTGACCAAGTCTAGCAGGTATTGTTCTGCAGGGCCTGGACAACGGGTCGATTGTCGACAGTAATCAGGGCAGATCTAGCAGTTTGATGTGTTTCCAGCAGTGTTACTGCCAGAATTACACCAACGATTCTCCTTCAAAGACAGTTTAGTATCTTTGCCTAGCCTGTATTGAAGGGCCTGCCCATCTTGAAGGGTAACCGCCGTGGCACCGATGCTGCCTTTGAGTCCTGATCCATCTGAGAAGATTTGGATGTCATCTAACCTTGTCCTCAAAACACTGGCTTGCTGTCTACTATGTGCACAGTATATTGAAGGCGCCAGTTAGGGGGGTATCTGGTCAAGTCCACTGTCTCTATAGTGTCTGGGTGAATCTTGTAATGACAGAGGAAGTCGTTGATTGCAAAGGGATGCGACTGGGGGTGCATCCTTGAGCTACATTTCACTGCCTTATAGAGGGGGTGGGGTCTAGGCAGTGTCGCTAGTCTGAGCGCCTCGCGAGGACAGGCGTCGTCCAGGTGTATCTGGGTTGGTAGGATCCAGGAGTGAAGTGCTAGGATGCCAGTGGCCCTGTTATCAGTTTACATCCCAGCCTCTGAACCATATCCATGATTTTGGTGTGCCCTATTGAGCCAGTCCTCCTTCCTGTGTTGGGGTTCTCGTGCACCAGGGTGTACCATACTGGGAGGGCATATTTGAGCTTGGGAAGCACCATAGATATATAGAGACGATGGACACTGAACCGCCTGCTGGACATGTTGATGCCAATGTAGTTCACCGACACATTCAATGACTAGGCGGGTTTGTGTTTGCACAAAGTTATCCCAAGCTAAATCTTTGCGCCTTGTGAGCCTCAGGCACTGGAACTTTGAGATTTCGGCTTGGGAATTGGGGGCCGCAGACCAGGCCCATTGCTTGTCCAGGATATCATTGAGCATCATGTCACATGCTTCGAAGGTGTCGGCTATGGCCATGAAAAATTGTTGTCCACATATGCACCGCGGTCTTCGTCCCTTCCTCGAGGGATGACCACCAGGCAGTAGCTGTAGATGAGGTAGAGGGTCATTGAGGCTGTTCTCCTTTGATCAATACCGTTGTCAATGTGATGGCGGCTCTCAAGAGTTTTTCCCGGGGTGTAGTCCGCATCTGCAAAGGTGAAATGAGTATAACAATCAAATTTGCCGGTAGTATATTCATCCTTTTGCGCTTGCGATTCCAAAGCGGCCTTTGCAGCCGGGCAAGCCCGGGGCCAGCTGGCATGCTCACCCTGACAGTTGGTGCACTTCGGCTTATCTACGTGGCATCTCTGCCCTGCGGGACATGGGCGGTCGTGAAGGCATTGTAGTAAGCTGTACTATGTGGCCCCGCGCATAGTGCCCCTCCGGTACACACCGTCACTCGGTGGCCCCAGTCTCTGCCCCAGGAGCATTGGGGAGGTCTCGGGATGTAGAGGCTTCCGGTGCAGATGATACCTTCAATGACAATGCCATTTGTAATAGTGGCGTTGGCAGTGGCGTTGGTGTTATAGCTGACCATAAGAAGGCCTCCCTTGGTCTTTTCTCGCGCTTTGGGGCTGTTGAGCCAAGCTAAGTTGGCAATCTGTTCGCCCTGGGGCATTGCCCGCATTGCGCGATTCAATATCCTCGATGGGATCTGCGAGGCCGTCCCGCTCAGACCAGACGTTGGTTGAGGCATTGTGTACGACTATCGCGTAGGAACGCTAGGGGGTAGTGGCCTGAGGGTCAATGTGCTTAACCCAGTGTTCTGCAGCTAGGCTTGCATCGTCTGCCGTCTTGAATGTAAGCGTGGTATTGCCTGCAGCGGACTTTGTTATGCCCCTCAAATGGTGGGGTGTCAGGAGGTTGACATTCAGGAGCGCCTTGAAGTAGTTTGTTATAAGGTCATTACAATACCTTTTAACGACTACTGGTGCCCAGGTGTGGATTAGGGCATCCTTAGCAGTGTTTTTGGGAGACACCAAGATCTGTCTGTGGTGCAATTCGGCGATCATTTTCGGCTTTTGTGCGGCAGCCGGGTTGACGTTCCCTACAAGGCCTCGTTTGGCTGCAGAGGAATATGACGCCGCCATTGCTGTGGCGGGGGCTGCTGTGGCTGAGCTAGATGTAATTGCCTCCTTCAGTTCCTTCACTGCATTTTGAAGATCGGTGTTTGAAGCCGGTCTGTGCTCGCCGTAGAGAGCGGCTGCCAGGCGGAGTAGTCTGGTGATGGCCACAAGTTGCTGGGCCCCTTCCTTACCTACGTTCTAGGAGGACGGGCCACGCGTGAAGTCCCCGAACGACTCAAGCGCGGTGGCTAATGCAGACATGTCTCTCTTGTTGTTCTCTGTGATACCTTTGTGGCTGAGTATTGCTACCGGGTTTCCTGGGTCCGGGGCCAGTGTTGGAGAGCGAGCGGACATGTTCGGCGCTAAAGCTCCGAGGCCACGCGTTGCAGGCGCAGCTGCGGCAGAGGGCATGTGTGAGGGTGTGAGGGTGTGTGGGAGGGAGGGGTGAAGTAGAGATGGTGTAAGAAAGGCAGTTGGCTGTAAAGAAAAGCAGAGTTAGCTGTCTTGGGCCTTTCCTTAGGTCTGAGAGGCAGAAACTGGCCAGTCGGACCGTGGGAATTTTGGTTGATGGTGGTGGTGGTTTGGGTCCAAGAGCCGTCCCAGTGATCAGTGACCGACAACTATGGTGGTTTATATCTGCACTTGGGCGGTTTGAGGCCACTGATCAAAAAATTCAAACATTTAAGATTCTAGGGCGTGTTGTAATTCATCAATGGAAAAATGAAACTCATTCATATCTACATCTGCCGGTAGAAACCACGAATCAAACCATTCAAATATTTGAGGTTCAAAATTCCAGGGCATTTTTCAATTCATAATACACAAATGAAACTCATTCATGTTCGTCCTATATCTGCAGCTGCGGTTAGACGCAACATCAAGCCATTCAAATATTTAAGGTTCAGGGGCGCTTTATGAATCATCATTGAAACTTGTGTCGCCTGAATGGGTTGCCTTTACAACGAGAACCCCAAAAATAAAAATATCATCATATTTACATATGGAGCATAGAGAGGTGGTCAAACGGAGAATGGAGAATGGCTTGGTGACAGAAGCGATCTTATAAACTTTTCCCGGCATGGACACGTCGCGATGACATGTCTTGTCATGATCCGGAGTCTAAACTGGATGAACAGCGCACCACATTTTCCCATCTCAATGTTTTCTGTTCATTAAATCAAATACAGCTACGCGCATGATTTAGGGAAATGGCCGTCAAGGTTGAACGTAATAATGGAGGATGACGCTGATGTCGGGAGGAAAGCCATACAATGGACCTGGCATGGGATGAAGCATTCTGAGTAGACGTATTTCCTCAAACATTTTGCAGGAAACTAGTGAGATAAAAAGTAGGATACCAGCATCGTAGTCATCACAAACATGAGAAGAGGACGGACACCTGAATTCGCCGTACTCATATAGCGAAACACACAAACAGTAACCACCTTAAGTTAATATGAGGAGAGATTCATTCCATTTCTAAGTCGTAGCGAGAGTTTTCCCAAACGGTTAGCAAACAATTTTCCACTTAACGATTCTGTAACATGAAGTCCTTAGTGAAAGAAGACCGGAATAAGTTGGACGGTCCAGAAATGTCTTGAAGCTTTTTATGTGGCTAAATCAGAATAAGTAGGTTTACACTGTAGTAGTCAAGGCAACAACAGGCGCCTGCGTCTCTTGAAGCGTAGTAACAAGTTGCACTGGCTAAATCGGGGTGAATCTAGAGTCAGCTGTATTTTCGAATGATTTTTTAGATACCTTAAAAATAGCAAATGTAAGAACTTCACCTCCTATCATGATACATATCCAGGCGTGGAATCCCCCTCTCTCGCATTCAGACATGTCATCACCTGACAAAGAACAGTATAAGACAACTCGAGCTGGTTCCGATTCCCATTGAAGAAAGAGGGATCATCCATAACAAAGGGACTCCCCTGGTTTAAAGTGCATAGGAGTTCCAGACTGAGCTGAGTCGTAGATTCCATAGAGGCCACGGTTTCAAAGTTGCCATCTCTATGTGAGCCAAAGGAATATGAGTTGAAGGATCCGCGGACTGGTACAATCATGAAATGATGGAAACAGGTTGATTTCTGATTCGTAAAGCGGTCACCTGTACTCTAAGAGTCGAAGATTGTTCGACGCGCCAAGTCTTCTGTGAGACAGTTCACCGTCGTCGCCAGAACAGGATTGGCGGCGACGTGCCTCAAACCCATAAATTTCCGCTGGATGGCGTTTTGGTTAGCCAATGGCTGAATAAGTAGATTGAAAGTGTACAGCAAGCCAACCAAACTTCGTTTCTCAAAAGCTTGTTCCCAGTTTACCAGACAACCGACAAGAAGACTATAGTAGTTGTTGCCATGTCTTCTATGATACTCCCCTCTCGCGCCAAATTAGAGCAAAAATTATAACTCTATAAGCAAACATCAGGACACTTCTAACATGTCTAGAATCGTGTTCTCAACGTATTTTGAAATGGCGCCCTCACTCTGCCTCACATCGGTACCAGTTATCATGAGCACCGTAATTGTTTGTCGACCTTTTGACGTCAACGGCGGGGCAACACTCTCGGCGTAAAATTGACGGTTGGCTATCGGGTTGTTGCCTGATCCTTAGGCGGCTGACACTCGATAATACATCAGATCTCTATCTCTGTAAACGACTCTCTGTCCGAAGATGCTCGGTTACAAGTGCAGCAGCATTTCGTATAGGACCCGAGTTTAAGTTCACCTCAAGACGACCTGACACTTGATATTACTTATTCTAGCAGAGGCAGTGGCTGTCGAGTTCAGTAAAAAAATTTCTGGGACCTGAGTCTCCCTGAACCTGAAGCCTCAGCCTGCACATATAATCCCAAACGCGCTTCTAATGATGACAGCTTGGCTGACGTTGATCTATTTCCTTGGAAAGGAGGATCATCAAGATCCATCGTTTCTGCGATCACCACAAGAAATGGCTCAAGTCGTTCCTGACAATAAGCCATTTTCTCCAGCCTATTTTTTGCATCGCCCACGGCTTGAAGAGTCAGGGTACCCAATATGTAGCAGGTCCTTCTATAGACGGCTTAGACCATATTGCTCGCTGACTTGATTGACGGATAGACAGCAATAATAGGCAACAATACATAGCCGCATTGTCTTGACGTCGACATTGTGACAAGAGTCGTGGAACGACATGATCAGATAGACTCTGTCTCTCTGAATATGGCATGGTCTCAAGCTCTGGCCTAATGTCTATAAAAGCCTGCTCGTGAGCTCTAATTTGCCTCAGTACACCATAGTACACCTTCTGCATTACACTCCACACCAACAATGGTTATCACCACTGGAATTCCAGACTCCAAGGTCCTCTGTAGGCTCGAGCTTCACACCTTTTTGAAAGACGAGGATGTCACCAATCTCTTCATACTGGCGATGGACCAGATGATGAGGATCAAACAGGAAGACTCGAGCTCTTGGTTCCAGATTGCTGCCATCCACGGCCGGTGTGTAAATTTCCCCGTCATGGTGTAGAACCCGTCACTTATGCAGCAAATAAAGTCCCTACATCCCCTTCGACAATGTGGGGACGAAAGGGAGCTTTGGGGGGTACTGTTGCCACAGTTCTATCCTTTTCCCTAGCTGGTAAGAATGCTCATTTTTTCCTTGGTCTTTTTTTTGTGTTAAGACCGGTGCGTACAGGCACCGTCCTTACTTGGCTCTTTACGAACAATCCCTCTCAAAACACATTCATGAAATCGCACTTGAGTACAAAATCCCTGAAGATAAGAAAAGGTATAGCGAAGCAGCCGACCGGTTCCGTATTCCGTGAGTTTGATATTTCCCACGTCTTTTTTTTTTTTTTTGCCATGGCTTAGTTCAGCTCATGTCCTATAGTTACTGGGATTGGGCCTCCGAATCGCCTCTGCCGGATATAATCGCTACTCAGGAGAAAGTGACTGTTCATATTCCAGACGGCACCACTACGAGCATCAAAAACCCTCTCTTCGGCTACTTCTTCAACCCGGTGTACTCTGATTTCGGTGATGGCCTTCCGGATGAGAAAGTGGTACGTGATAGTTTCCGGAATTCATGGTGTCGGATTCTTGACTCACCAAATCGTGTCGCTCAGTGGGAATCATGGAAGTACACTGTCCGTTACCCGACCACGACCGACGCCAAGGCCGAGTCCGAACCTGCCAAAATGCAAGCTACATTAAAGATCAATCAACGCACGCTTCGTGACCGGACGTACAACATCCTTACGCAAATCAAGAACTACAATTTGTTCTCCCACGACGCCTCTGGTGGCGCGGATCAACCTGCCGCCGGGTTCGACAGTATCGAGTCTATCCACAACCAGATCCACGGTTTGGCTGGGAGGAACGGACACATGGGTGTGGTTGACTATGCCGCATTCGACCCCGTGTTCTGGTTGCACCACGTCAACGTATGTAGCATTGTGCATATTAGCTATCCCAAATATCTGACTTCGGTGGGAAACAAGGTTGATCGTCTCTTCGCGATTTGGCAATGTATGTATATATTTTTCATTCTTTTGTGATTGTCGATCGACTCACGTGTTATAGGCATCAACCCTGACCTCTACGTTACTCCACTCAAGTCTGAGTAAGTCCCATACTTTACCGAGGTAAATTACATGGAACGAATTGGATCACACAGGGCCGGGACTTTCACGAGGAAACCGGGGGAGATCGAAAGTCAGTAACCTGCAGATCGGATGCATGCGCTGATCCTCATGATAACGAATAACTCAGACGTCGATTCTCCCTTGACACCGTTCAGGCGTACTGCCGATACATTCTGGACCTCTGCTGAAGTTGTGCGTTTTGGTCTTTTTATTTATTTATTCAATCTTCCGCAGGCTCTGACGGTTATGAATTATCATAGCGAGACACCACGACATTCAAATACACATACCCTGAACTCGTTGAGTTGCAGTCTCTTCCCAAGGAACAGCAATCCGTTCGCATTCTTGAGCAGGTTAGCAAGCTATACGGTCCTGCTCATGTACCGGCCCCACTCCCAGGTACGTTCATCTCACTGTCCTCACTGTAAAAGTACCTCTGATATCGGTTTTCTCTATTTTTTTAGCCCCCAAGGAACCCTCTAAGGAACCCTCCAAGGAACCAACTAGCCATCACGAATGGTTTATTAACATCGCTGTTGAGGTAATGTTTCAAGTCATTCTGTCCTATTTCAGCTCGATTTTTTTATTCGTGTTTCTGGCTCTAGAAATACGCTGCCAAATCGACATTCTTCGTACACTTCTTCTTTGTAAGCTCCTTTTTTTACTCTTATCA
>QLPG01017863.1:0-13425 GCA_003314385.1 Gomphus sp. MG54 | reverse complement strand
CATAAGTAAGGCATGGGAAGTAGTTTGATTCTGGGTATACTGTCAGGCCTCAGTAATGCTAAAGATGTGGGGGGGGAACAGCCAAGTCCTGCAGGCTGGAAGTAGTGGGTTTGGCTTTAATGTAGTCATGTGTTGTGCCCTACTTTCCATGTGTGCCACCAATTTGGAACAGTGTTATGGCCCATGCTGCCAAACAAACCCACATTAAACCACACAACCACCTGCACTGTTTCCAGGACCTTTCCGATTGCCCAAAGCCTGAATAACTGATTTCTGGATGTCCGACATACATTCCGAGGTTCTGTGATTCTGAACCTCCGAAGACTCCAAAGTCAAGGTTCTGTTCCTTTGATAGACAACGCGCAGGATCATCGTGTACCTCACTCCCTTGTCTTCTCTTTTATATTGAGCCCTTGTACTCCCTTTCTCCTTGTTTTATGACCGGCAAAGATAGTACAAGGATAGTTGCATGTATATAGTCTCCCAGTCGACTGGACTATTTGCCAGTACAAATATCGACTTAGTCTACCCCCAGTTTCCAATTCATTTCCAGTAAACTCCTGCCCCTTTCCAAAATTAGGGACAGATGATTGAGGAGGGCACAACACATAAGTTGAAGCCAAGTCCCTTCGACCTTAAACACCTCAGTGACTGGATTGAACTAATCTGCGACTGACCCTAAGCCCCCAGCGCTTCCGTGTCTGTCCATAGTCCATCCCCAACTTCCGTTCTCAGCCTTTGGCCCCTTTCATGGACCTCTAAGCTAACCCAGAAAGCCCTTTTGGAAGTACTAGGTAAGCACCTGATCTTGTGATAGGATTTTAAGGTGATTTTTAGATCAAAAGATTGTGGGGAAAACTGAGTGCATGAGTGGAAAGGATAAAGCTAATTCTTATTCTTACAATTATTGACTACGCTATCATACATGAGAAAATGTGAATACAGGGAAAAAGCTTTCATGCATGCAAACATCATACATGACGCGGGCGAGTGATAACAAATGAGAACGCATGAGTCACGCGCATAAGTGACAACAGTGTGACGGGTGAACGCACGTGCACAATAAAAGTATGCAGTAGTAACAGAAATTGAGAAAAATAAAGAAAACTAATCACTATATATTTCCAACATGCCCTTTCAAACCCTGACAGCTTATAGAATGATGAGCGATAAAAGCCGTAAAGAGAGTTGTAAGATATCTTATACACATGAAGGATTACAGTATCATGTACAAGAGTGTGGGCGATGGAATTCAAGGATACATACACGATCTCGCTGGATATGTAGATGTGGACTTTGCAGGAGATGTAGTGGATTGTAAATCAACTAGTGGATGGATTTTCACGTTTAACGGTGCGCCCATTTGTTGGGCATCAAAGAAACAGGGTCTCATTAGCAGGTCGTCAATGGAAGCAGAACTTATTGCTGGATCGTTCGCTACTGCCGAAGGAATTTGGCTCATATGGCTTGGACAAGACTTCAAGATAAATATGACTCCCATTCCTATACATGCCGATAATCAGTCCTCTATTGCCTTCTCGAAAAATGACGTCAATAACAATCGAACCAAACACATCGACATCCACTTTCACTATACTCGTGAACAGATCAATGCTGGAATCATCAAGTTACATTATGTTTCGATATGTGAAAACCCTGCAGACATTCTCACCAAACCATTATCGCCATGCAAACACGTTTATCTCCTAAATCTTTTAGGAGTTGTCCATGTTTGAAGGGGAGAATGTTGGCATAAGCAAACCAAATTTTAACGACTTTTATGAAACTTACGATTTTAACAAGTATATCACAAATTATTCATGAAGACTGTAACTTTACGAGCTGAGTCAACATTTTTGAAGCCTTTTATTATCAAGTCGAGTCGAGAGGCAACCGTATATGTTGCATAATACGTGGACAAGATCGATCCAATTACTCTTGAGTTTTTATCATTTTTCGAATTTACTGCAGTCATTTTCAAGTTCTGCTTGCGTTCCATTCCAGTATGGAACGTACCAAATCTCTGGTTTCAGCATCTACATGCCCATAATGGGAAGGAGTACCGTTGGTAAAGTAACATACTATTTGAAACCGGTTACTGAATAGTATAGTACTTTACTCCATTTAGCTAAGTTCGACTGTTTATGATTCAAAAGAACAAACCCATTTATTCTACTTTCGACCTAATTCTATCTTTGAAATGCGAAGCGCTCATGTCATCGAGCGTCCCTATCGAGACCAAAAGCAGTCTGGCCAACTACTTTTCATATCAACAATGTTTGTTTTTCGAACCCACTATTATTTCGTATGTTCTCCATTGTTTCCATTTGTTTAAAATTGTGTATATGTATAAAATTGTCTTGAGTGTTTGTCATATTGTTTCACCCCTCCTGTATTTTGCTTTCCATGTGACTATTTTGTCCCTATCCTTCACAATTTTATAATATGCTATGTAAAATAAATTAGTAAAGAAATCCATCTCTTAACCACAATCCAAAAATCATAAAAAAAAACAAAAATAAAAACAAATCTTATCACTAAAAACAAACTTGCAATCAAATTCTTCTATTTTACCCTCGGGCTCTTTTTCTAATACCTGACATGCGGACTGAACAGTATATTTGTACTCACACTCCTGATCATCATTAAGCATGAGACCCATCACACGTTCACAAGCCATGCAGACAATCACTCAGACGTCTGCCCGCCGTGCATCCGTCCCCCATGACCACATATTTGGCCCCTAACACGGGCAATAAGACGGCCAATGTAGGCCAACCTGCGACCCCATCCAGTGGCAGCAGGACTACCACAGATCTTTCGTCCAAAATCAGAAAAGATGGAAAACTTACACTGCAAGAACGGCAACACCGCTTCAAACAAAACCTCTGCCTCTTCTGCAGCAGATTGGGCCACCCAGCCAAGGAATGCCTGAGATCCACCACCACGGTCACCAAAGGGTGCACAGCCTCCATGACAGAAGAGGTTGAAGAAGAGTCTGAGATGTCGGACGCTTTGGAAACCGAGGAATAATAAGTTGGATCCCCAACTCTGGCACCAGTTGTTCGCATTGAACACCAACTATGTCTACGGATGTAAAACAAAACAATGCATCCAATTTTTTCAGGAATATGACCCCCCGTGACCAATCGTTGAAAAAGATTTCGACCCCTCTGCGGAAACACTCCGACCCTCCGAACTCTGACCCTCTGAATCCGACCCTCCCAAACACCCATGACCATCCATCGATACGTTTTGACTGTGACCCTCTGAAATTCAGTCAGATTCTAGTTACTGGACACTACACACTCACCCACCGCGATCCAATGATCGATAGGGTACTGAGTACTACTTTGTTTAGCCTACATCCGAACTGATTCTTGGCAATATGGAGCCAGCAGTCTTCACTCAGCACTCAAATACAACCCTCTGAAAACTCTACTCAGGAAGAACCCTGATCCTCACAGAATTCCATACCGTCCCTTAGACTAATGGTACCATGTAGATTCTCTAGAACTAGACCCTTTCTTGTTAGAGTATTAATACGAAGCTAAAACTAATCATCAATTTCAACCGAGACTCGAGGCTTGCAGGACATTCCCCGAATCCCAGCGACACTACCTCCATCCAGGTGACAATCCGGAAGAATGAACGATATGATCCCCACGACCCCACGACCACTACAACCCCAGCCATGGAAATCAGGCGGCCATGGGATATCCACTCAAAAAAAAAAAAAGAAAGAGAGAGAGAGAGAGAAAAGAGAAGGAAGAAGGAAAACATCCGGGAAACGACAATTATTCAAGGATCCTTACATCGCCCAGAAGACACCACCAAACCATAAAATTTCATGACACCAATAATACAAACAATTAATCAACACCTTCGTTTGGATCACCCGAACCCTCCACGGCCTACGCTGAACCCGAATGCCCATCAGAACCACCCAACCCATGACCTAAACGGACAAGCAACTGATCCACATCCTCCAGGAAAGAAGAATCAAGCCCACGATCCACCAGCAGGAAGGACGTTAACACATCATTAAGGCTTCCCCACAACCTCTCCTCCTCTATGCCAGGCCCGGCAGCTGTCAGGTTGGCCATATGATGATGAAAGTGCTCGTAGTAGTCCAAGAGTTGGCGCAGGTCCTCCTGGTACTTGTCTAGATGAAATAGATACACGGCAATACGTCCAAGTACCTCCGGACCACTCGTTTCCACCCCCAGCTCGCCAGAGGTTTCGTCTGGCTCCGAATCCCGACAAGGAACAGCCCCAGATAGTGATGGCCTCTTATAATGGCTTGCTACAGGAATCAGGAAAAGAAAGGCTCCGACAAGCACCACTTACCGTAATAATCATGGACCCTAATAGTATGGGCACAGAGAAGGGTCAACTCCTCGTCAAGGGTGTGTAAAAAGCACTCGTCACTTGTCCCCGAACCATGGAGAAGGATACAGGAAAAATCCCCGAGGTTTTCCGAAGATTGCGGATCCATGTTCTCCATTGAGGAAAGGCCTCTCCTAGTTCTGCGAACACCCCCTTTTATAAGCAGATGAACCATCAGCACTTATCGATCAAAAAATCCCAGGGAACCATCAGAGAACCCCCGCAGTAATGTCTGCCTTAATTACCACTCCAATTAAGCTTAGGACCTCGAGGGCTCGGTCCTAGTGGAGGGATACTGTTATGGCCCATGCTGCCAAACAAACCCACATTAAACCACACAACCACCCGCACTGTTTCCGGGACCTTTCCGATCGCCCAAAGCCTGAATAACCGATTTCTGGATGTCCGACATACATTCTGAGGTTCCACGATTCCAAACCTCTGAAGACTCCGAAGTCAAGGTTCCGTTCCTTTGATAGACAACACGCAGGATCATCGTGTACCTCACTCCCTTGTCTTCTCTTTTATATTGAGCCCTTGTACTCCCTTTCTCCTTGTTTTATGACCAGCAAAGATAGTACAAGGATAGTTGTATGTATATAGTCTCCCAGTTGACTGGACTATTTGCCAGTACAAATATTGACTTAGTCTACCCCCAGTTTCCGATTCATTTCCAGTAAACTCCCGCCCCTTTCCAAAATTAGGGACAGACGATTGAGGAGGGCGCAACACATAAGTTGCAGCCAAGTCCCTTTGACCTCAAACACCTCAGTGACTGGATTGAACTAATCTGCAACCAACCCTAAGCCCCTGGTGCTTCCATCTCCATCCGTAGTCCATCCCCGACTCCCATTCTCAGCCTTCAGCCCCTTTCACGGACCTCTACACTAACCCAGAAAGCCCTTTCGGAAGTACTAGCTAAGCGCCTGACATGCGGACTTAACAGGGAGCCTCTAGGGCTGGTCCAAGTTGGAACTGTTTCATGCCTTGATTGGGTTGGTTCCAACCAGGGCCTGGGTGTTCCATATCAATAATGAATGGATTGTTTTGTGTATAATTTGGTTGTGAGTGTGATCGTAGGTAGCATTGAGGTGGTTTTTTGGAGGGGAAGTGTCAGGGTTTCCCAATCAATGGGTTATTTTCTGGTCGTTCTTTCTCCTCCTAGGGTAGGCATCCCCTCACCTGCCCAACTGTGTGGTTGGGGTCGTGGTTTGCATGGCATTTGTGGTAGTCGTACTGATCATGTTTTTGTGGTGTTCTTCACCGGATTGTCGTTTGGATGTTAGCAGTGTCGTCAGGATTCAGGGAATGTCCTGCAACTTGAGTCTCATTTGAAATCATGTTGATTAGTTTAGCTCGTATTAATATTCTAATAAGAAGGGTTCTAGTTCTAAGAGAATCTACATGGTACTGTTAGTCTAAGGGATGGTATGGGATTCCACAGTGATCAGGGTTCTGTCAAGCCCACGTACCGAGGTCCTGGAGATTTGCCAGTACCGACCGAACAACCATCCTACACCCACGTACAAGTATCCACGCCGCATGCACGTCACTTGATACCATGTTCTCGGTTTGGCACATCCGTCATACTATCCGTCCGTTTCTCGATCCGCCCCACCTCGGTACCTCCTACCCCTTGTGTTATCCTCGGTTACAGTCATTGTTTTATATCCGGCCACTCCTTATTGTCCCATTTCAAGTCACAATCCTATTATATTGTCCTTCATTGTTCTATCCCCGCTTTGCATTCCTTGTTCTAATTTTGTTTGTTGTGGACAACAACCACATGCTCTACATACCTTGTTGTCCCACATTCCTTATTCCACATGTCGCTTCTTAACCTATATAAGTAGGACATGCATGTACATACTTCCTCATTCTGGGTATCAACTAGGCTTAGGCCCTTCTACCTTCTTCTCTTTTGTTAAGTCCTTGACTCAGGCTGGCATCTTCAGCATCCCCCTGAGTATCTGTCTGTTGCAAATACAGTGGCACGCATGGCAAGTAGGGCGCAACACACGAGTACGTTGAAGCCAACGCCACTACTCTTGGCCTGCAGGACTTGGCCATAGTCCGCCCGACCTTTCGACAACACTCCTCGGCAGTACCGAAGTCCGTCAGTATCCGACTCCTGACAGGTTCTTCCTGAGCAGAGTTTTTTGGAGGGTTGGATTGAGCGCTGAGTGAAGACTGCTGGCTCCATATTGCCAAGAATCAGTTAGGATAATCTAAATGAGTAGTACTCAATGCCGTGTCAATCAACGGATCGTAGTGGGTGAGCATATGGTCCTTGCAACTAGAATTCTGATAGGGTTCGGAGGGTCAGATTCAGAAGGTCGGAGTTTGGAGGGTCAGAGTCAGAGTGTTTCTGCAGAAATGGGTCGAAATCTTTTGACAATTCGTCACGGGGGGTCATATTCCTGAAAAGGTTGGATGCGTTGTTTTGTTTTATGTCCTTAGGCATAGTTGGTGTTCAATGCAAACAACTGGTGCCAGAGTCAGGAGCCTAGCTTCCTATTCCTCAGTTTCCAAAGCGTCCGACATCTCAAACTCTTCTTCAACCTCTTCTGTCACGGAGGCTGCATGCCCTTTGGTGACTGTGGTGGTGGATCTTGGGCATTCCTTGGCTGAGTGGCCCGATCTGCTGCAGAAGAGGCAGAGGTTTTGTTCGAAGCGTGCCATTCTTGCGGTGTAAGTTTTCCATCTTTTCTGATTTTGGACGAAAGATCCATGGTAGTCCTGCTACCACTGGATAGGGTCACGGATTGGCCTACATTAGCCATCTTATTGCCCATGTTAGGGGCCGGATACATGGTCACGGGGGTCCTCCCTCTGTCATAGGGGTGGTCGAAGTTCCGGGTGGAGGGGGGGGCTCTCTGGTGATTTCTGATTGTTGCTCCCAGTAGCGGGCATCAATGGATTGGGACAGGAGATGGAGTTGGAGCAGGGAATAGGGCTTTCCTACTCTAGAGACCTCGTCCTTGATTCTGCCGGGGAGTCCGTTGTATAACTGGCAACGAAGTGCAGCGTTGCCCCTGGCTAGTCAATTGAATTTGACTACATATTTCATGATGCGCTGATTATCATACATGTGGAGGGTCTCGAGGTCTGCTTCGGCCTCTCCTTCTGGGTCATGGGGGCTGAAGTTGGTTTTGAGTTCATTTACAAACTCCTCATAGTCATGGAGCCAGTCTGGCTCGTCAGGGGCTGAGAGGGCTGGTTCAAACCAGTCCAGGGTAGTACCAGTCAGATACGACAGTACATAGGTTACCTTGGCACTTTTGGTGTTGAAGGCGTCAGGGCAGTCACAGAAGTTCAGTCTACATTGCACTAAGAAGGCTTGTAGTTTCCTCGAATCGGATCCATCAAAGGTATCCAGATCCGGCGGTGTGGGGGGCTGATCTTCTGGGGGCTGGCTAAGTTGCTTGCTAGCATAATGAGGGCCTGAGTGAGATTGGGCACAACATTGGGTCCTAAGGTGGGGGCCCCTCCTGGGTGTGCAGGAGGCGGTGGTGCTGCGGTGGGTGGTGCAACATGCAGTTGAGCAATGGGGTGGTGCAGCAAGCAGGGGTATGGTGGGTGGTGCAACGAGTGGTGGTGCTATGGGTGGTGGTACGAAGGGTGGTGGTACGTATAGGGGGGTTGCGAACAGAGGGGGTGCTGATGAGTCCGATGGCATTGCTGTGGATGGTCCTGAACTGGATTGCATCTCTGATAGCGATGATTGTTGAGTCGCCATGGGGTGGTTCATGAGGAACAGGTTGGTCAAATTTGAATGTAGGTGCTGATCTGCATCCGAGAATCTGGAGTTGGAAGAAGGCTCCAGGGGGTATGCTGGGGTCTGAGGAATCTGGAAACTTAGTCCGGGGACAGGCAGTTCTTGGGAGATGGATGCACGGCGGGCAGATGCCTGGGTGATTGTCTGCATGGCTTGTGAACGTGTGATAGGTCTCATGCTTAATGACAATCAGGAGTGTGAGTATGAATATACTGTTAAATCTACATGTCAGCGCTTAGCTAGAGGCTTCTAGGAGGGTTTCCAGAGGGTTCCAAATGATTTCCAATGGGGGGGTTCGTATTCCAGGGATGAAGGGACTAAGGGTCATGGACTCAGGATTGGAATTGGAATGGGGATGGAAAGTCGGGAAGTGCCGGGGGTCTTAGCACTGTTCATGGTATAGGGTGGTACGAGTGGTTTGAGGTTGCAGGGACTTGGCTTCAACTTATGTGTTGTACCCTCCTCGATCATCTGTCCCTAATTTCGGAGAGTCGGAAAGTTTACCAGAACTTAATCGGAAACTACGATGCAGAATTAAGTTGATATTGGTACTGGCGAATAGTCCAGTCGACTGGTGACTTATATACATGTATCTAGTCTTGTACTATCTTTTAATGAGTAAAGACAAGGGGGGGAAGAGAGTACAAGAGGCAATATAAAACGAAGAACAAAGGAGTGAGGTATGCGATGATCCTGTGTGTCGTCTATCAAAGGAGCAGAACCTTGACTTTGGAATCTTTGGAGGTTCAGAAACATGGAACCTTGGAATGGTGCATCGGAAATCCAGAAATCGGTTATTCAGACTTTGAGCAATCAGAAAGGTCCTGGAAATGACATGGGTGGTTGTGGGGTTTAATGTGGATTTATTTGGTGGCATGGGCCATAACATGATGCCAAGATGGCTCTCGAAAAGCTATTCATGCAGGACAATCATAAGGCTACTAGGTTTTTTGTAGAATTTTACAGGCTTGCAGCTCTTGTTGGCTATAACTAGGGAACGGCACGGGTCACCCACGGGTCAAATGTGGGTGACCCGCACCCGACCCATGGGAAACCCAAACCCATCAACCCATGGGTTTTTTCCCACGGGTCGACAGGTGTCAGGTGCGCGCCGCACCCACACGTGCCGTATGCAGGCGCGACATACGACACAAATGCGCCGTACACGGGCACGATGTATGACACGAACACACCATACGCGCATGCGACGTACGACACGAACGCACCGCACACATGCGTGTCATATGCGTGAGCGTAAGGCGCGTTGGTGTCAGTGCATGCATATATGGTGCGTTGGTGTCGGCGCGTGCGTGTGCGGCATGTTGGTGTCGCGTGTGTGCATACGGCGCGTTCGTGTCATATGCATGCGCGTACGGCGCGGTCATGTCGTAAGTGTGCGCATGCGGTGCGTGCGTGTCATATGCACGTACATGGTTGAGGTGGCAGGTTGAGCTGGGTCATGGGTGCTCTCGGCTTGACCCGCACCCAAACCCAAGGGCACCCGACCCGGTGACCCATGTGGGTTACCCTAACCCGTGTTATTCCCTAACTATAACAACAATACTCTCCTCCGCAAGGCATATATGGCACTGCCAAAATGCATCAAGGATGGCCTCATCCACTTTGACAAACCCCACACACTCGATGACCTTTGAAACCTTATTCAAAGGATCAACATGAGATATTGGGAACAAAAGGCTGAGCAATCCCTGGAGGGCAGTAATGAGCCAAAGAACAATATGAAATCGGACAAGTCTGGCAACCGATCCACCTCAGACAACCGCCAGCAAGGTAACAGCAATGATAATAGCAGCAACAAGGACAATTCAAACCAGTTGAAGGGCAAGGACAATAAAACTCCTCAGCCAAACCCACTCAAGTATACTAAAAACTTTAGCAAGGATGGCAAGTTCCTCCTGACCAAATGACAAAGATACATGGACAACAACCTGTGTCTCCTCTGGGCTGCCAGTAATCTCAAAGTTCCCAAATGCCCCAAGGCAACCAAGGCCAACACGACTACCACTCCTGACTCCACTTCCCAGGTGACTGATGTCTCGGACACCATGGCTGAGGATTCAGCCCAGGTGCCTGAGAACTAGCCTGCCATCCATTAGCCTCTAAGCACACCAAGAGTTGCATTGACTCAGCAAGTGCCAGTAGTGAGGTTTAGATCAATGTTTCTATTTCTCCTCATTTTCTTTTAATTCTTCTGTTATCTGATTGGGTGCCAAAAATCCTTGGTAACCCACCTTGCATGCTTGATTGAATCAGCATCCACTCATAGTTTATTCCCTTTATTTTATTATCCCTTAGAGATTCTTTGATCTAGTACTGCTAATCTGGTTATTACTTAATATATAGACATATCTACTAGATTTTCCATCAGGACAATTTCAGTCTGCCCTTCTGTCTGTCATGTCACTAGATATGTTGGTCAGCAATATTTGGTCACAACTCACTCACCCGCTATAATCTGTTAATTAACAGGGTATTAGGCAGTATTACGTTCTGTAATGCTACTAACATTTTTAGGTGCGTCCCAATGGCCTTGGTCCAGTTGGCACCTGCAACTGCTCCAACAGCCTCACCAGGATCCTGTTCCATTGCTGGAAGTTCTGCCAATAGCTCTAGTTAGGGAAATGCACGGGTCAGGCCAACCCGCACGGGTCACCGGGTCGGGTGTCCTTGGGTGTGGGTGCGGGTCAAGCCACGAGCACCCGTGACCCAGGCCCAACCCGGGGCGTCAACTCCAACACGAACGCGACGAATGCGTACGTGCACGCGCCGACACGAACGCGACGAACGCGACGAACGCGACACCACAAATGCAACGAACGCGACGAACGCGACGCCACAAACGCGACGAATGCGACGCCACGAACGCGATGTACACGACGTACACGCACGTGCTGCGATGTACGCAACGCCCGTTACGTGCATGCGCCGCCACATACGCAACGTACCCGACGTATGCGCACGCGCCGTGACGAACGCACCACCACGTACGCGACGTATGTGCACCCGCCGCGATGAACGCGACGTACGCAACGCCCGTACGCACACGTGCCGTCACGTACGCGATGTATGCGCATGCGCCGTGACTAACGCAACGTACGCGCCACCGCGTATGCGACGTATGCGCATGCACCATGACGAACGCGACGTATGCGCCGCCACGTACGCGACGTATTGCGTGTGGGTGCGGCGCACACCCGAGACCCGTCGACCCATGGGAAAAAACCCATGGGTTGACGGGTTCGGGTTTCCCATGGGTCGGGTGCGGGTCACCCACATTTGACCCGTGGGTGACCCGTGCCATTCCCTAGCTCTAGTCAATGCAACTGCCTTTGTGCATGCTTGTATACCAGAAATGCTGGCAAGCTTTTTAGTAGGGACCTCTTGGTCAGTGGCACCACTCAGCACATTCAGCCAAGGTCTCTTCCATCCATTCCTGTCCATTTTTACTTCATCTGTTCTGTATATTTGCATTATATGCTCTCACCACTCTTTTTCTGTTCTCTCGACTCAAAGCTAATACTTTTACTAGATGGTGAAATGTCTACCTAAAAGGGGGGATAGCAACTAGCTAGAAACCCATTGAACTATGCAATCTCCCCTCCCAAAGACATTCCTTTCCTAAAACTTCCCCCATAATTCCCTCTGTTCCCTTTACCTCGACCTTAATTGTTATCCATCCTGACACTACATCATCGTGACCTTACTTCTATCCCAAATCCCCCTCCTTTCCAACCTCCTGACCCTCTATTCCCAACCCCACAATCACATCCATCCCCAACACCTTTCCCAGTCTATCCATCACTCTCTAATTCTTGCTGTTCATTACACCAATATGGCCAAATCCCTTGGCACATCTCACTTGTCCTTTTTTATCCTTTATGCCCTTTGTTTTCCTTCATTTTTCATTCAAACAATATATATATATATATATATCATCTTTCAAAATCTCATCTACTACCATCTCCTCCTCATTCCTATCCTCCTTCTCTTTTTCTTCCCCTTTATCCCTTTCATTGTTATCTTCTTCCAATTGATCCTCCTCTGAACTTTCACTTCTATCCAAACCTCCTGAATCTCCTGATACTCCCAAACCCCTGCACTGGTCTTTACCTGATAAAGCCACTGTGTGACCTATGTACTTTACTCCTTCCACTAAGTGGAGGAGTACCCTCATCATGATTGCCTGCCCCTGCAGGATATCCTCCCAGATCTCAGCAGGATGCTGAGATCCCAATCCTTCTGGCTAGCCATAGCACCTCTGCCACCTATCTTTAGCCCTCTAATCAGAAACAGCACCCTCCAATCGGACATCTCACTTTCAATTCACCAGTCATAACCTTGCTGGACTTTCCATTAAACACCTTTTCATTTCCATTCACTCATGCACCTGTTTGACTGAAGTACATCAGGATCTCACTCAGATTCTACAGTAGCTTTGTTACAAAGTTTGCTTAGACCCTTGTACTTTTGATCCCTGTGTTCTTTCAACTGGGGTTTTTCTCTTCATTTGTAGTTCCCCTTTTGCTCAGTTACTAAGCATTACTAATATTTGAAATACATGCTTAGTATATAATACATATTTAAATTAGCACTTCAGTAGTCAGAAAATTGACTTGGAATTCAACCAAGGTGAACCTCATCCAGCTCTGAAACCTCTGACTCCAAAGTTAGAGATATGATGAGAGCTGGAGGGGACAGCACATAAGCTGAAGTCAAGCCCTACTCTAAACCTTGTGAAGGTACAACCTTGCCAAGCATTATATTGAGAACCTTGCTGCTCACATTCATGATAATATTTTCTGACTCACACTCCTGATCTCATTAGTAACATGTTTACAATGACCACTTGTTCCAGTTTACATGCCAACAGGCAGCCCACCATTCCAGGACCTCTGATGAATCAACTACAGGCAATCTTGGAATGATGACGACTCTCAGAAGAACCAGAGTATGTCAGATCCCTCTATACCCTCAATGAAGCTCCCCCTAGTGGATATGGAGGACAAGACACTCCTCCTCCACCTGACAGTGCCCCTGATGGTGATGACAACAATCCATCAGATGACAATGCTCAAAGCAATGATGCTTGTAACCTCAATGATGATGAGCTCATCAAAAGAGCATTTATATGCATTGCACAACCTCTACCCTCCAACTCAAACTCTTGAGCAGAGGTTCGGGACCCCAAAGTTTACAATAGCATGGAGCTAATCTCTATACATTTTTTCTTCAATGTA
>QLPG01017828.1:0-15703 GCA_003314385.1 Gomphus sp. MG54 | reverse complement strand
GGTCTGAGTCATGCCAAGAAAAGGGGAAACATATAAAAGAATAATAAGGAAGTCCACTAATAAATGTCTAACAACCTTTTCCACTACTCCTGAGGGGCCTTAGGATGAGTCAGAGGACTGAGTCATCTCGGAGTATTTCCAGGTCACAGGCAACATATCTTCCGCAATTTCTCCAGTATCCAATCCAAGGATAGGGATCTGGGAGTAGTAGGACTAATGGGTATACGGTCGTGCACTCTCATTTTGTGTTTAAGAGTGAGTCAAATGGAGTGGGCGAGATAATCAGGATGGGATGGTGCCCTGAACTCTGCCTCGTATTCCACTCTACTCCTATTATGATATGCTGGTCTAGATGTCATTCCAAGAAATATGTATAGTTCTTGGCTTTCTGGGAAATAGACTGCATCTCCTATCGCATATGACTGAGTGTAGATTGGATGGGATCGTCTTCTGAGTGAGAAATGTGCTGGTGGGGGTACGTGAAGATAATGATATGTTAATGGTTCTGCCTGGATGCGTGTGTCCTGGGTGTTGTAGCATTGCATGGGAATGAGTTCTGAAGAAGACATGATGACAAATTGAGAGTCTGAAGATTAGTGGGCTGAATAGAATGGTTGGCTGTGTGATGTGGCAACAGTGAAGGTGATATGGGATGAGTGCCATTGGAGTCTGATTTAGAACATGGTTGAGATCGATCGCTTTACTGTCAATGCCAGCATACCCGACGATTCATGTCAGCCCATTCAGCCTAACTCCACCCTTGCACACCTATCCAACTATATGCCCTCAGCCCACAAACTATATGCACCTTGTATATCCATCTTGGCATCACATGCTCCTATCAATTCATTCATTCCATTTACATCACACTCCATATGCTTGCAATTCCATTCTGTCTTCATTTACATTAATATCCTTTCATTTACGTTCCGCTCCACTTTCATTTATTCACAATTCCATTCAGTCTCTTATATCCGATTCATTATTACGTTCCTTAGGGTAACTCCATTGGGAATTGGGGTAACACGTCACCCCCCAATGTCATGGAGGAGATCAAGATTTGGGATATAGTATTTCTGTTCTCGCTTTTCACAATCCTTGGCTTTCTTATCTATTATAGGAATCTAGTCGACTCCTAGTAGATTTGAAAGTAGTATAAAGATCTTGTACATTCAGTAGTTCAGACCTCAGTCAGATAATCGAACTTGATTTCGACTAAGCTAATTCTCTGTCTTACTATTCTGAAATTAGGGACCAGTGCAATCTGGTGGGTGTAACATACAAGTTAAAGCCGTGCCCTGTCCTGAACCTTGCCATTGTTTATCTTTGGGAGATATTATGTTTATTATGATTACATCATTCCTTCATATCGTAACAGTATTATCTGACTTCTACACCTGATTGCACCTCTTTTCACATATTATCTTCACATATTACGACCATCATGAATACTCAATCCACTACTCATAATCTACCCTTCATCTGTTAAGTCCACGTGTCAGGCGCTTAGCTAGTACTTCTGAAAGAGTTATCTAGGTTAGCGTGAAGGTCCGTAACGGGGCTGAGGACCGAAGTCGGAAGTCGGATGGACTACGGACGGGGGTGGAGGCGCCGGGAACTTAGGGTCGGTCACGGAATGGTTCAATCCGGTCGCTGAGGTGTTCGAGGTCGAAGGGACTTGGCTTCAACTTATGTGTTGCGCCCTCCTCGATCGTCTGTCCCTAATTTCGGAAAGGAGACGGGAGTTTACCGGAAATGAATCAGAAACTGGTGGAAGACTAAATCGATATTCGTACTAGCGAACAGTCTAGTCTACTGGTAGACTATATATAGGCGACTATCCTTGTACTATCTTTGCCGGTCATAAAACAAGGAGAAAGGGAGTACAAGGGGTCAATATAAAAGAGAGAACAAGGGAGTGAGGTATGTGATGGTCCTGCGCGCCGGTTATCAAGGTAATGGAACCTTGACTTCGGAGTCTTCGGAGGTTTGGAATCGCAGAACCTCGGAATGTATGTCGGACATCTGGAAATCGGTTATTCAGGCTTTGGTCGATCGGAAAGGTCCCGGAAATGGTGTGGGTGGTTGTGGGGTTTAATGTGGGTTTGTTTGGCTGCATGGGTCATAACATCATCGTAGAAATCCCAAGTCAGTTGTAGGAAATTTCTGCACTTCAACAGCTGTCAGAACAACCTTCGATTCATGAAGCTGGCCTGTCAGGTGGGAATACTCCTCCTGAACATGAGGACAATGACAAAGAAGAGCCAATTGATGATAATGACGATGACAAGGCAAATCTGAACCCTGTTCAAGTTTCAAATCCAAACCCTACTCATGTTTCCAATCTGACCCTTAATTCCAATCCGACTCTTAATTCCACTTCTAGTACAGACAAAATTGTCAAGGCACTCATCAATCAATTACCCCAATGACCCCCTAGATCTAATCCTAACCCTAGTCATCATGCCAAGGTTCACGAGCCTGAGGTTTACAATGGCACCAACCAAGCTAAGCTTTGCACATTCTTCTTACAATGGATGCTAAACTTTTGAGACTGTCCATCTGCATTTCTGATGGATGTGTCAAGGGTCTAGTATGCCATTTCGTACCTCACAGGCCCCAAACTTTAATACTTCAAACCCACTATTCTAGGTGAAATCCAACCTGAGCCTAGCTGGCTTAAGGGCTGGAGAGACTTTTGTCAAGAACTTGAGACCAACTTCAGTCCATTCAACAGCACTGTGCAAGCAGAAATAGAGCTCAGCGAGATAGTCATGAAAGACACCCAATGTGCAGCACAATACTTCATCAACTTTGCCCGAGCCTCCACTCGCACTCAGTAGAATGACACCACCCTCACACATGTGGCGTACAAAGGGTTGGTCAGATACATCAAGGACAGCCTCCTTCACTTCCCTTGATTCAAAACTCTCGCTGAACTCAGACAATATTCACTCAAAATCAACAGCAGATATTGGGAACATAAGGAGTTCAACAACTTTGGAATGCCTGCAAAACTGAACGGGTCCTCATCTAAATCCAACTCTAACAACAACAACCAGTCTTCCTCCAACTGTGAAAGGCAACAAATTCCCACAGTAATGTGCTCTTCCAACTGGGCTAAAAGGCCACTATGCCAGGTTATCTGGCATTAGTCTGTGGGCACTATTTAAACAGCAATTTGTTACATGTATTCACCAACCATTGCAATGGTATGTAACACCAACTCCAACAACTCGAACAACAAGAAGAGTAAGAAGGGTGGGAAGAAGAATGGCAACAATAAGTCTTCCAACAATAACAACATCCTAATGACATTTTGTCCAAGCTCAGAAAAGATGGGAAGCTGTTGCCTGAAGAACATCAAAGGCGAATTGATGGGGACACTGTCTCTTGTGTACTTCAAAAGGTCACATGGTCAAGGACTGCCCTAAATCCAATTCCCAATCCTCATCGACTTCTTCTTCTAACAATGGGACCAACAACACCAACAACAAAAAAACGATGAAAGCACATGCGATCAAGGCAAGCACATCTGACACCAATGCTGAGGACAACATGGCAATGGAGTCGAAAAAATGAGCTGCAACCTCAGAAATGCACAAGCTGAGGAGTACATTAGCCTCTCTCATGTGCTATTCTTGAATACCCTTTCTCCTATTTCTTGCATATCTTCTACTTCTGAAACTTTGAAAACTTCTCTAATACTTAATCTGTATTGTTCTCTTATTTCCAAGTTTCCTCTTGTTACACTCTTAGATTGTGGTTCTTCAGACTGCTTTATTGAATCATGAGTTGTGCAAAAAGATTCTTTGCCTACTAATTCAGTTCCTGCTATTCCGTTGAAATTATTTGACGGTTCTACTAACTCTGTCATTACTCAGACCACTATGATTCCTATTCAACTTCTGACCAGCAAACTTCAGAATGTTACTTTCTACGTAACATCGTTGGATGGCAGTTGCTCTGCAGTACTTGGCTTCAACTGGCTCACCCACTACAATCCATCAATTGACTGGGTATTGGGCAGTATAACTTTCAAGACTACAGAACCGACCTGTCAAGTACACGTACTGAGAATGTCTATTCGGTAGTGCTGACCGAGCAACCATTCTATGTCCACGTCCAAGTGTCCATGCCGCATGCATATCACTTGGTACACCGGTCTTGTCTCGGCACATCCACCACTCACATGCCTACTCCTCACCCCTCGGTCTGTCTCACCTCGGGACTTTCTGTCCTTGTTTTATTCTCGGTCACAGCCCTTGTTTTATAGTTGGGCACTTCCTATTGTCCTATCCTTGGCTACAATTCTATTATTCTATCCTTTATTGTTCCATCCCCATTTTACATTCCTTCTTTCTAATTTTACTCGTTGTGGACAATAACCACATGCTCTGCATACCTTATTATTCTACATTCCTTATTCTACATGTCGCTTCTTAACCTATACAAGTAGGACATGCATGTACATATCTCCTCATTCTGGATATCAACTAGGCTTAGGCCCTTCTACCTTCTTCCCGTCTGTTAAGTCCTCAACTCAGGCTGGCATCACCAGCATCCTCCTGAGTATCTGTCTGTTGCAAATTGGTGGCATGCATGGCAAGTAGGGCACAATGCACGAGTATGTTAAAACCAACACCACTACTCTTGGCCTGCAGGACTTGGCCATTGTCTGCCTGACCCTTCGACAGTCCCGAAGTCCATCAGTACCCGAAGCTTGACACAACCACCGCTCCAACACCTCAGGCCTCAACCGCTGCTTCACAGTCCAGCACCTCACTTCTAAGCAATCTGTTGCCATCTCCAAAGTTGGAGGCGCCATGGATAGCCCTAGTTAATGCAGAGGCATTTGTTTACACCTGCAAACTAGAAGATTTGCAAGCCTTTCAACTTGACCTCATGGATCTCACCAAATATGCTCAAGGTTCTACTACAGTTGATTCTTCCGACAACCTGGATAGCATTAAATAGCATATTCCAAAATTCTATCATGACTTCGCTGATGTCTTTAGTAAACAGCACGGTAATACACTAGCACCTCATAGACCTTACGACCTCAAGATCAACCTCGAGGATGGTACTTTGCCCCCTCTTGGTCCCATTTATTCCCTCTCAGTATCTGAACTCCAATCACTATGAGATTTCATTGATGAACACCTCAATATAGGCTTCATTCAACCCTTATATTCGTCACATGGTGCCCCAGTACTATTTGTATGCAAGAAGGATGGCTCCCTGTGACTCTGTGTAGACTTTTGCAGTCTAAACAGAATTATGAAGAAGGACCATTATCTACTTCCCCTTATTTCTGACCTCTTATATGCCCCCAAGAAAGCTTGTATATATACCAAAATTGACCTTAGACATGCCTATCATCTCATTCGAATTGCCAAAGGGGACAAATGGAAGACAGCCTTTAGGACTTGTTATGGATCTTTTGAGTGGCTTGTCATGCCTTTCAGTCTTTCTAATCCCCCTACTGCATTTTAGCACTTCATGAATGACATTTTCAGCAATCTATTAGACAATTGCACCATCATCTATTTGGATTGCTTGTTGACCGACGCACCAAGCTGAAGTTTGATGACTATCAATCAGACTGGGTACCCATTGACAATGGGATAGGACAGGGAGACCCACTTTCTATGATACTATACCTCTATTATAATGCTGACCTCATAGAGGTCGCAAACGGGAAAGGACAAGCTGCAGTAGCATACGTCGATGATGCCAACCTTTACTCAGAGGGCAACACCTACAAAGAAGCATACGAGGGCTTAAAGGAGATGTTAACTAAAGAAGGAGGGGCAAGAGAATGGATGTTGACTCACCACTCTCGATTCGAGAAATCGAAATTTGCCATAGTAGGGTTTTCGAGGCGGTGGATAAGGGACCCTACATGGCCGGGCAAAACTATGCGCGAACCAAGGCCTGACTTCATCTACAAGGACGCCATTGTCCAGCCAACACACGCACACAAATTCCTGGGGATCTTCCTTGACGAGGAGCTACAGTGGAAGATACAAGAGGAGAAGGCAGTTGCAAAGGTGGCTAAGTGGACACTACTCGCACGCAGATTAACTAAGCCATCTACAGGAGTACGTGCAACATACATGAGACAATTATACAACGCGGTAGCCATACCCAAACTCACATACGCCGCGGATGTCTGGTATACGCCAGTGCAGAAAGGCACAAAGGGAGGAAGAGCCACAGGGTCTGTAGGAGTGACACGAAAACTGACATCCATACAACGCATGGCCACCATTGCGATTACTGGAGCGATGCGCACAACTGCCAGCGACGTACTAGAGGTCTTGGCAAATGTCCAGCCAATTGAATTCCTTCTCCTTGGCACCTGCCACAAAGCCACCAGCCGCATAGCGGCCCTCCCCAAGTCCCATCCACTCCACCACCCTGCTTGCATCTGTGCCCAACATTTGGTTAAGAGACACCCAGCACCGATGCACCGAATCCTCCACCGTTTTAACCTTGCCCTGGATGAACTTGAAGTTATTAGGCCTTTTACCCATGCCCCTGACACACCCAGACACTATACCACTGAGATAGCAGCAACAAGGGAGGAGTCTAAGGAGGCAGACGAAGGGAATATAGCTGATGCCAAAGTATACACTGATGGCTCGAGAATGGGAGACAATGCGGGAGCCGCTGCAGTGCTATACAGGGCAGGGAGGAAGACGGCCACCCTGCAATACCACCTGGGCCCGCTCCCAGATCACACCACATACGAGGCAGAGGCAATTGGAATTGTCCTGGCACTGGAGCTACTGAACCGGGAGAGGGGCATTGGAAATGCGTGCATCCTCCTTGACAACCAGGGGTTGATCCTAGCGACGAGAAATATCAGACCCAAACGAGCACAACATCTCATAGGACATATCCATGACATGGCCAACAGGATCACAGCACCCTCACGGAGGCGCAGAATGGACCTCAAGATCGCGTGGATCTCAGGCCATGATGAAGTGGAGGGCAATGAAGTGGCAAACCATGTGGCGAGAGAGGCAGCAGCTGGGGAAAGCAGCCAGATAAGCAGACTCCCACCGTTTCTTAGCACTAACACACTCCCACATAGTCTGGCCACGGCAAGACAAAAATTTAAAACGGACAACAGGCTCAGCTGGAAAGAGCAGTGGAAAAGATCGCCCCGATATGCACGATTAGCGAAGATCGATGACAGCTTACCCTCTCGCACCTACCTCAGAGACACGGCAGGGCTCACCCGCGCACAGAGTAGCCTAATCACGCAGTTACGCACAAGCCATGCCCCACTCAATAGACACCTCCATCGAATCAAACAGACACCGTCCCCACTATGCCAAGCATGCCGCGATGCTGATGAGATGGTCCACCACTTCCTCTTTGAATGCCGGGCACACGAGCATGCACGCCACACGCTGAGGCAGAAATTAGGAAGGAAATCAACGTCTATTAAGGAACTACTAGGGATAAAGGAGTCCATGCTAGCCCTGCTGAACTATGTAGCAGCAACTGGAAGACTGAGAAACCAATTTGGTGATGTTGCCCCACTGCCCTCTTAAAGAATTAAATAACTAGTTGACAGAACAATAGGATACAAGGCTACCAACGCAGGAACCGAGCCACCGGTGACAACCACAAAAAACCAAAACACGCTCCACCAACAAACACCCGCTCACGCAGCGACGTGTATCGACACGCCGCAGCAGGACCAAGAAGATGCCCATGGCCGCTTCCGACTCTTCGACTACGGCGCTCCCACCCGTCGTGCCAGCCCGCCTCAGCAGCCGAGCACTTATGAAGCCAGACCCTCCACACAATCGAAATACAACCGGAGAAAAATAGTACTCACCTCACAAGAGGGGGGCGGGAAATGGCTCAAGGAGCCGGGCTGGCGGGGGGCATGGAGCTCGTCGTCAGTGCACACGCCCACTCAAGGATGTATTAGTACAACACGCTTAGCGACCAACATAGGCCTAGCCTGGGGTCGAAAAATTGAATAAAAAAAAAAAAATCTATTTGGATGACATCCTCATCTATTCCAATGATGAATCCTTGCATATCAAACACATTCACAAAGTTCTTTGATGATTACGTAAACACAACCTTTATGCTCGAGAAGATAAATGCTCTTTCCACCAAACATCCGTCGAATACCTTGGATATATCCTATCACCTGAGGGTCTTACAGTGGCGAAAGACAAAGTCAAGTGTATCACTCAGTGGCCCAAGTCACAAAAAGTCAAGGATATCCAATCATTCCTGGGATTTACAAACTTCTATAGAAGATTCATTTTCAACTATTCCTCCATTACAACTCCCCTTACTTGACTCACTTACAAAGGTCTGGCATGAAACTGGAGTGAGGAGGGTAGAGATGCATTTAATAAGCTGAAACTGGCATTCACATCTTCCCCCATCTTAACTCATTAGACTCCTGATTTGCCCTTGATTGTGGAGACAGATACATCAGATTATACTTTAGCAGCTATACTCTCTCAACACTCCCCAGATGATGAGCTTCATCCTGTTGCTTTTCATTCCTAAACTTTCACTTCTCCCAAACTCAATTACAACGTTCACGATAAAGAACTGCTTGCGATTTTCGAAGCTTTCAAAAGTGGCATTACTACTTAGAAGGTTCTGGTAACCCTGTCAATGTCATCACTGATCATAAGAACTTGGAGTACTTTTGTACAACCAAGTTGTTGACTAGACATCAAGCTATGTGGTTGGAATACCTTTCTCAGTTTAATCTCATCATTCATTTCAGACCAGGTTGTTTGGGCACTAAGCCTGATTCACTCACTAGACGATGGGACATCTACCTTAAGTAGGGGATGAGCAACTATGCCACCATTAATCCCCAAAACCTTTGACCCATCTTCTCTCAACATTAGTTGACCATGTCCCTTTGAGCCACAAGCCTCGTCGAACCCATACTGAGGGCCTCGACTCTTATGGACACCAAGTGCATCCTGAACGACATTAAACATTATCTTCCTTCCAACTCCTTAGCCCAGAAACACCTCATGAATAATGATGACCCAAAGTGGCAGACTAATTCCAATGGTCTGTTACTATTTGACGATCGCATCTATGTTCCTGAGGCCCAAGACTTATGCTTACCTGTGATACAACATAAGCATGATCCATTCTTTCTGGACACTTCAGAATTAACAAAACCATAGACCTCGTTAGACATGACTACAATTGGCTTGGCATCAGGTCATTCATCAAAGACTACTGCAAATCCTGTATGACATGTATATGGAATAAATCATAACATCATAAGCCCTATGGATTGCTCACCAGTGCCAGAAAAACCCTGGAACTCGATATCCATGGACTTCATCGAACAGCTCCCTATGTCCTTGGGATTCACAGCCATCCTAGTCATTGTCGACCGCTTCTCCAAACAGTCTATCTTCATTCCCACTTCCATTACCATCACTTCCGCTCAGCTCACAGAACTCTTCATGTATTGTCCAAACATGGCATTCTGTCAGGGGACTACCGGTTTATTCCTCTTTTCCTTCTCTTTATTCCTTGGCTTATATTACTTCTTTAATCATTTCTCTATCTTCCATTTCCATATGTTTACTATAATCCCTTCTCCTTAATCTTCTATTGTCTTCTTTGCTGGCTGTGACAGTTTTGTTATGTCACAGTCACTGTAGCTATATAGTTGCTGCTTAGGTAAGGAGGTCCTTTGGTTGTTCTCTTCTGGACCTCCCTGCCAGGTAAGCAGCTCGCATGTATTTAGCTACATTACTTCTTATATACTTACTTCTGGACCTCCCTGCCAGTGTCTGATAGTGCCTGTGGGTAAACTTAGGGTTCGAGTCCCTGGGTTAGGCCCTGGGTAGGTCACAGGGCTGGGTGGTGTCCCGCTGTTGGTCTCTCAGCAGGTACTAGAATCAGTACCCAAGTAGGTTGCCCTTACACATTCCTTCCCACATCACTTCAGATAGAGGCTTGGAATTCGTATCCCACTTCTGGTATTCTCTCGGGAAAGCCCTTGACATGAAGTTGCATTTTATTTCAGGCTATCATCCAGAAGGCAATGGCCAGACTGAGCATACTAATCAGACATTAGAACAGTACCTTCATGTCTATTGCAACTATCACAACTGGGCTTTGCTATTACCACTTTCAGAGTTTGCCTATAACAATGCTCCTAGTGCCACCACTGGAGTCTTGCCTTTCTTTTCCAACAAAGGCTATCATCCCAATCTCACCATTTATCCCAACTGTGACCTTGCTTCATCATAAGCACAAGACTTTGTAGTTGACCTGGACGAATTGCCCCAGCAGCTTCGAACCAATATCCTTGATGCCCAACAAATATACCAGACCTCAGCAGATGCTAAATGACTTCCATCTCCAGACTTTCCTATTGGAAGCCTTGCATTTATCAAAACCAAATTTCTCAGGACTACCTATCCTGCAAAAAAGCTAGCTGAGAAGTTTTTGGGTCCATTTGAAATCATTGCACATCCTGGTACTCACTCAGTTACTCTGAAACTCCCAGGCTACATGAACCCAGTACATCCTGTATTCTACATTTCAATGCTCGAGCCAGCCTCTCCTAACCCCATTCCTAATCGCATTCAACCACCTCTGCCCCTAGTCATAATTGATAGCAAAACCAAATTTGAGATATCCGAGATCCTCAACTCAAAAATTGATAATCAATGTACGGCATGCAAGTTATTGTACTTAGTGCAGTGGGCAGGATACAAAGGCACAGATGAAGAAACTTCATGGCTCCTTGCAACAGAACTCAACCATGGTTCAGAACTCATTCAAGACTTTCACAAGTTGTATCCATCCAAACCTGGACCATTATACATTCCATAAGCACCTCGTAATTTTTCTTCCATTCACTCTCACTCATTCCATTCATTATCACTCTTCACATTTCAGTTCCATTCATTCTGTCTTCAAGTTAAAAAAAAAACAACCTCAATTCATTCATTCATTCCAACTCACAATTCAGCTTCTTCTTTCTGTTTTCAAGTTCAACTCTCAGTTTCCATTCCATCATTCCTTATTCCAATTCAACTCTTAATTCCAAACCATTCAATTCACGCTCAAGTCCAATCCAAAAGAGAATACAATTCAAATCTCCATGCTGTTCTACAACCCTAAGTCTACGTCCCCATCCTCCAAATCATCAAAGTGGCTGCCCAGCCCCCATCACCAAATTCTCCCAAGTCCCACATACCCTTGGTGGCTCTGGTTCCAACTCCCTACTCTCTGACCTCTGGTATTGCAACTGCAACTGCAGGCCCCTCACCACACCTCGCAATTCCTCGTTCATCATACGACTCTCCGACAATTGGAACTTGTGTTCCACAACTTCCTTGCAAAGTTCGTCAACTGACTTTCAGAGCAGAGGTCAACACGAGGATGGGCAAAGGTGCAGGGGGTGCAGGAGGAACGACTCTGAGGAGAGGCACGACTGCAGGAGGAGGTAAGGAAGGAGGTGCAGGGGATGGCATGGGCGGTAGAGGAGGTGGTGGAGGGGTTAGCTTAGGAGGTGGTGGAGGAGGAGGTGGAGGAGGAGGAGGAACTGGCAAAGGTAATGACACCATTATCTGTGGTGTCTGTACCACAGTAGGTGGTGGTGACAACTCTTGAGGAGGGATAGGTGGTGGAGGAGGCAGAGGGGAGGAAGGATCAGGGAGGAAGAGAGGAGTATACACTCTGGGCTCCAACCTTAGCTTTTTTGAGGGGCCCACCTCATTATTATTACCCTCTGGCATACCTTCCCTTGACCTCTTCTTCAACCTTGGATTTCCCTCATCCTCGGGATTCTGCTCCCTAACCTTTCCCTTACCCTTCCTCTTACTCATACCATAACCTCTCTTATTGATGCTGCAAGCAACTCCCCTCTCACCACACCACATGCAAGCTCCCAAGTCCAAATCTCCATCCCATTTCCTTAGGCACATGTTGCCTCACTTTATGTAGTGTTTGCATGGCTTTTCAGCTACTCATCCATGAGCCCAGGGTATGTGATCATCTTTTTCACCTAACCTTGCTTTTCTATAGAAAACTCCATGGATATCGCCCTCATTGTACCTCATTTGATGGCAGGTGTACTGCAAGAAGCAATCAGTAAAATAAAAAAAACATCAATTCCAAAACAATCTTACTCACCTTCATACTTTTCGAATTGGCCCCTTCAACCCAGGGCTCTCGCACATCAATGTGGTCCTGTTCCAGTAGCACTTGGCTGTGCTTGATGGTTGACGATGAGGGGGATAGGACGGTGATGGGTTGGGCAGGTTCACCTCAGAGATAGCTGGTGATTGATGAGGGGTAGAGACCCATGAGTTTCTGCACATAGGCAGGGTTGATGTACAAGGGTTCTATTACAATGACAAATGGTTACCACCCAAACTCCGTCACAACTTCTCTTATACGTACTCGCATTTCTGAACTCCAACAGGGCCACCATTCTAGAACTTCATTTCCGCAGCCTCATGAGACTCAGCCATAAGGGGGGGATACTGTTAGGAACCATACGCCGGCATGCCTGACTATTCATTTTAGCCTACTCAGCCCAACTATGCCTTCACTTGCCTATCCAACTATACACCCTCAGCCCATGGACTATATACACCTCATGTATCCATCTTGGCATCACATGCTCCTGTCAATTTACTCATTCCATTTACATCACACTCCATATGCTTACAATTCTATTCTGTCTTCATTTACATTAATATTCTTTCATTTACATTCCACTCTACTTTTATTTATTCACAATTCCGCTCAGTCTCTTATATCTAATTTATTATTACATTCCTTAGAGTAACTCCATTGGGAATTGGGGTGACATGTCACCCCCCAATGTCATGGAGGAGATCAAAGATTTGGGACATAGTATTTCCGTTCTTGCTTTTCATGATCCTCGGCTTTCTTATCTATTATAGGAATCTAGTCGACTCCTAGTAGATTTGAAAGTAGTATAAAGATCTTGTACATTCAGTAGTTTAGTCCTCAGTCAGATAATCGACTTGATTTTGACTAAGCTAATTCTCTGTCTCGCTATTCTGAAATTAGGGACCAGTGCGATCTGGTGGGCACAATATACAAGTTGAAGCCATGCCCTGTCCTGAACCTCGCCATTGTTTATCTTTGGGAGATATTACATTTATTATCATTATGTCATTCCTTCACATTGTAACAATTCTCGTCCACATTTCTTATTCTATTTCTGATCATTGTGGACAATGCCTCCACATGCTCTACATACCTTATTGTTCTCCATTTCTTATTCCACATCTCACTTCTTAACCTATATAAGTAGTGAATGTATGTAGCTAGTTCTTCATTCTGGATATCAACTTGGCATAAGCCTCCTTGTCTTCTCTTCTCCTGTCTCAAGTCCTTGCTCAGGCTGGTTGGTGAATGAGATAAAGTAAATGAAGGATGGGGACAAGGAATGTGGATGGCAGGTATGCCAAGCTGAGACCGGCACACCAAGTAACTTGCATATGGCTTGGACACTTATACATGGATGTAGTCCGACTGCTTGGTCGGCATTGCCGAGTTACTGGATGTTCGGTATGTGTACTTGACAATTTGTTCATTTGATAATCAACAGCAATCATCTGTATAACTCTTAATCTCTTTATCTAAGTCATAACTTAGGCTGATACTCTCAGCACTCTCCTGAGTATCTCTCCCGACATGATAGCAGTAGGCTGCACATAGATATGGTGGTTGGCTCGAGTGTTGAGGGTGAGAGGGTGAACAGGTAAGGGGAGCTAGTAGCAATGGCAGCAGATAATTATAGGCCACTGCTGGACACTAGTGTCAAGCTTTGGGTACTGACAAACTTCAGAACTGCTGAAAGGTCAGGCGGACAATGGCCAAGTCCTGCAGGCCAAGAGTAGTGGTGTTGGCTTCAACGTACTCGTGCATTGCATCCTACTTGCCATGCGTGCCACCGATTTGCAACAGACAGATGCTTGGGAGGATGCTGGTGATGCTAGCCAAAGTCGAGGACTTAACAGAGGAGAAGAAGGTAGAAGGGCCTAAGTCTAGTCGATACCCAAAATGAGGAGATATGTACATGCATGTCCTACTTGTATAGGTTAAGAAGTGATATGTGGAATAAGGAATGTGGAACAATAAGGTATGCAGGGCATGTGGGTATTATCTACAACAAGTATAATTAGAATGAAAGAATGTAAAATGGGGATAGAACAATAAAGGATAGAATAATAGAAATGTGACCAAGGATAGGACAATAGGAAGTGACCAACTATAAAAAAATGGAGTCATGGCTGAGGATAATACAAGGACAGGGAGTCCCGAGGTGAGGTGGATTGAAGAAGGAGGAGTAGGCGTGGTGGGATTAATGAATAGTGATGAGCCGAGACTGGCGTACTAAGTGATGTGCATGCGGCATGGATACTTGGACATGAGCACAGGATGGCTGCTTGGTCGGTACTGCCAAATGGACAGGTCTCAGTACGTGTACTTGACAACTAGCACAAGTGTCAAGCATCGGGTACTGATGGACTTTGGTACTGCCGAGGGGTGTTGTCGAAAGGTCGGGCGGACTATGGCCAAGTCCTGCAGGCCAAGAGTAGTGGCATTGGCTTCAACGTACTCATGCATTACGCCCTACTTGCTATGCGTGCCACTGTTTTGCAACAGACAGGTACTTGGGGGGATGCTGAGGATGCTGGCCCAAGTCGAGGACTTTAACAGAAGAGAAGAAGGTAGAAGGGCCTAAGCCTAGTCGATACCCAGAATGAGGAAATATGTACATACATGTCCTACTTATATAGGTTTAAGAAGCGACATGTGGAATAAGGAATGTGAGACAACAAGGTATGCAGAGCATGTGGTTATTGTCCACAACAAATAAAATTAGAATAAGGAATGCAACGCGGGGATAAAACAATAAAAGACAGGATAATAGAATGTGTCCAAAGATAGGACAATAGGAGGTGCCAGACTATAAAACAAGGCTTGTAACCGAGGATAGTACAAGGACAGGAAGTCCCGAGGTGAAACAGACCGAGGGGTGTGGATGGCAGATGTACCGAGCCGGGACCAGCACACCAAGTGTTATGCATGTGACGTGGGCACTTGGTTGTGAATATAGGATGATTGCTCGGTCGGCACTGCCGGTGGATGGGTCTCGGTACATGGACTTGACAACAAGTGTGGGTATCTTTCCCATCGTCAAAGAGTTCTCATCGTTGGGGACCATGCTGCACAACAAATGGAGCTTAGGTGACCCCTTGGGGCATTTGCAGAGTTGGCAGTGGTGGGGAATAATCATAAACTCATTAGATGAGAACAATGGTACAGACCAGAGGGGTCACAACAATGGGGACCAACTGTGGGGGTGCCACCTTGTACAAGGAGTGGGCACAGGTGGACATGCAAGAAGCAGGCATGGGTAGATATACAAGGAGTGGGCACAGATAGATGTGCAGGAGCAGGCATGGGTGGATATGTAAGGGGCAAGGGGAGGTGAATGTGTAAGGAGCAAGGGTACATAGACATGCAAGGAGTGAGGACAGCAGGGCCTGTAGGAGCAGATTCAGGAGGAGGGAAGGAGGTGTAGGTATGGGTGCAGGAGTGAGATGGTTGAAAGAGGTACAGGTACAGGTGTAGAGAGGTGAGGTATAAGCATTGTCTACAAAATGAAAAAAAATAT
>QLPG01017824.1:0-12575 GCA_003314385.1 Gomphus sp. MG54 | reverse complement strand
CTAGCCCGGAAAACCCCTTCGGAAGTACTAGCTAAGCGCCTGACACGCGGACTTAACAGCATGAGTACATTGAAGCCAAGCCACCCCAATCGCTCTACTGAACTTGGCCAATCCCTGCCAGCATGGTGAAGTCAGTACTTTTGCACTAGTACTCAGCCCATGCAATGTTCACATTTTAGGTGCCTGACAACTGCCCCCAATCTCAAGTGTCAGAACATTTGGGCATGACATGTATTGTAGGTACCTGTTTAGAAAAGATTAGAAATTCCACAAAGATCATGACAAATTTAGCTGGGATTCCAGCACTATCCCAACTAACAGATGCTGTGGCGCATAAGGGCCTGACTATCTAAGCGGAAAACATAAGCTATTTCAGCTGCCGGTGTGGCAGTTTCTCTTTCGTTAGAAAAGAAATCTTAATGAGGGCGACCCCCATTACCAGTGATTTGTAATGATTGGTGACATGTTCTTGGATTTTTAGCTTGGATGTAAATAATTGTTCTGATTTTAGACCGTGGCAACCGCTTCGGGTGAGTCGTAAAGGAAATGGCGTAGCGAAATGTGCAGAGGCAGACGAGTAGGTATGAAAGAGCAGAGGGGATGTCAGTGTCACAGGGTCTGAGATAACAAGATGCACATTTGGTTTGCTGCGGTGGTCCATTATAAACATTGATGCAATAAGTCAGAAATTTGTCAGATGTACAACAATATCAATATATTTCCTCATTATTTCTCGTTTTATATTCGATTTTTCAATAAATTCGTGCATCTCTCCACTCATCTTAAATTTTCCCAAAGTCAACGTTTGAAAATGTTCGTATGAATTGATTGAATAGCCGATACTCCCCGACAATAGACTGATAGACTGACCAGACTGACCAGACTGACCAAGGTAACATTTGACTCATTGAAGTGCTCTAAATGCCCTCCGTTATGGAAAGGCTTAATTGTCTGCAATTATTATTCGACTTATTATTCGACCTTAGATTTTCGACCATCACTGGGGCCAAAACCGTCTACACAGAATGTATCCACACTCGAGTACCTCCCTATCTCCAGTCCGATATTCAACACGAACCATCATCAAATCTCAACAAATCCTCGATCATGTCCGCCGCGGATTCGAACCCCCATTTGTTCGAACCGTTTCCACATGCACATCACTCTGATCCCCCTCTACCAAAAATTCCCCTTCAGGAACACATATATGTGTATGCTCCTGATCTTTTCCCGCCCCATCGTTAACCATGCCACCTTTCTCTTCCTCCACCTCCTCACCTTCCCCGATCAAGTCCCTCATCCTCTTCATCGCATTCTCAAACTCACTCCGCGCCGCATTCCGCGATGAGGGACTTGCAGGCAACATGCTCAATCGATGTATAGGTGCAGTGAGGGGATCACCCTGAGAAAGTTGTGAGGCGAGTGCTGGTGCATTTGGCGAAGATGTCTCGGCTGGATCCATAGACATGTACGATGGAGATACGAGAGAAAGTGACGATAATCTTGGTGTATCTCTGCACTCTGCCTCGCTAGTGTCATTTAGGCTCCAGGAGACCTTGTCATCGGTAATTGTAGGATTTTGGACCGTCATTGTCACAGTGGGGATCGTAGGTCGGGTATTCACATGTGGCTGTGAGGGAGATAAGGGATGTGCGGTATCCGATTGGGAAGATTGTAGGGGGTTAAGAGACAAACTGGAATTGTTTGCATCATCCGATTGTAATGCGCTTGTGCTCTTGCGATGTGTTTGCGCCTGCTGCGCATCAATTCCTGTCAATTGTTGTTCGTCTGCCTCTCCCGCAATATTTTGTTGCATCCTGGGATCAGCATCACGCGCAGTGTCGCTTATACCTCTCAAAGTGCCATTTTCTCCCTCCACAATCCGTAGTGCACCCCACAAAGCTTCTTTCTGCTCTGTTACTATCCGCAGTTCCTCCTCTGTCTCTGCGAGCTTTCGGTTGGCTATTGAGACCATCTTGTTTGCCTGGGAGAAAGTATGTGAGTTGGGCTGCGTTGAACAAGAACGCAAATAAAATAAAAGGTGAGGCAAAAGCCAAAAGCAGGACTCGTTATGTCGATAAATAATAGCTCAAAATACGAGGGCAATGGTGAAACGTCCAATCCTGCACAACCGCAGAAAGACTTACCTCCTCAAATAATGCCTGACTCAAGCTCTCCAGTTCGTCTTCGAGCTGGGCCTTGGAATCACTAAGAGCCTTGACTGCCGCACGCTCCTTGTCGAGGAGGGAAGCAAGTTCTTTTTCCCGAGTGGTTTGTTGTGTAGAGTGTGATACAGTGTGTGAGTGAGAATTCGTAAGGGATGTTGCAGGGATGGAATGTGTTGGGGATGGCGATGAGGCGCGTGATGAGGATGGGTCAGAAGTGATAATTGCGGTTACCTGGGGTGCAGGTGCAGGTGAGGGCACCCGGCTTTGACCGCGAGAGCTGGAGGGGATGGTTATAGGTGGTAAAAGTGAGGATGTAGAAGCAGATGCAGATGCAGAAGCAAAGGGAGGGGAAGCGCTCGTGGCGGTGGGTGAGGTACTTGGATTCGATATGCGTTGAAGGGAGGACTTGAAGCTGAAAAATCGTGAGGGAGCACTGGGTGGTTGATTTTGTGGCTGAGGTTGTTGTTGTGGTGGTAGTGATAATGATGATGGTAGATCTTGAATGCTGTTTGGCCTGTCATGCTGTACATAGTCCTTGACGGAGCCCGAACGTCGTACGCCCTCGCGTTCGCTCCAACGACGCCATCCGACGTCATGCCCGCCGCCTCCACCGCGTTTGAGAGCTTCTTCGAGCATTTCATTATTGGCGAGTGCGAGCTGAAGGTTGGAGCGCGCGAGGGTAAGTGCAGTCTCGAGCTCCGTTTGGTTCTTGTATGCTTGTTGGAGAAGCGTGGCCTAGTGCAGCGTACGATATGATTTTGGGGTGGTAATTCGTACATTGGTCATCAACTGCTTATGTGAGCGATAGAATAAACGGAAACTCACGAGCTCTTCGGCCCAATAGGTCATACGGTCAAGCATCTCGGTTAGCTCCCCTGCACGGGTTTCGTACCGCCGCGCACGTTCCTCAACATCCAGTTGCAATGCAGCCTTATCCTCGTCATTGGTTGCAAATGTGGTAAGGACGACCCGAGCGTAGTTGGCATCTTCTCTCGACTGAACGAGGGGATTAACGGGGCTGTTCTGCTTTGGGACGTTTGAAAGAGATACTGTGCGATGGGGAAGAGCAGAAGGCAGTTGTGTTGGTGGGGTTGGGTATGTAGAAAGCATTCAGTATGAAGACAGAAAAAGCCCCTTGTTAAAAGTTACCGCCCAAGAAGGAGGCGTCGGACTGTAACCCAGTTGTTTGGATTTCTCCGATGTATCGCTATCAAAGTGCCAAGCGTTATTTTTCTCTGCATTGCCATGGAGCTCGTCGAGACAAGATAATCCGAGAACCATCTTAGAAGGCCTCTCATATCTCAATGACCCTCGTTGCGATGGCATCATCCGCAGGTTCTGTTGGATTTGAAGTTTCGTTGTTTATCAACGCCATGCACAGGTTGCCATTCAACCCGGCAAGATAGTGCTGGCATTGTTTAGGTTCCCGGCAGGGAGATAACACAGTACCTGCTCTGTCTCATTTCTTTTTTGGTCATGACAATCTGCAAATTAGGACACTTGGGAGTTGTACATCATTGCCTTATGGGGGGAAAAAATATTTATGTCTTGTGGCGTGGACAGCCATGATCTGTTCTCGTACAAACAGTGCCATCGTAATTGGGTGGAATCGTCGTCAATCAAGAAATGGGAATCTCGGGGACAGCCGGGACAACAGGTTACCATCATTCATATACAACAACTCATTATTTCTCGCTTTTCTCTTCCTTCTTCACCTTCCATGACGGATCGATACCCAAAAATATAACCAGGGAACCATGATTAAATCCAGCAAGTGTCAGTCCCATACGCGAACGGATGCTGGACATCCATCCCTCGGGGATCCGTTCTTCAAGCAAAAATGGCTTCATGACATCAATGTTGCCTCCCATAGCCTCGAGCAGCGTCACGGCACTACATGATTTGTTGCGTGTTAGGGATAGTTGTTCATTATAACATGGTTGCAACGTACTTGCCCGCCCCAAAGAGCGCATGAGTCGTCGTGAGTGTAAATTGCTTATTAGTCTGTTTGGAATGTGCAAGACGGGCTGTGAGAATTCGGGACCAGTCCGCCGAGGTAACTTTCTTGCCATCCGTTGATGCGGCGAAAATCTCGTTAATCAGTTTCTCGGCAGGAATAGACTGATCAGGCTGCACTATGGTGTCATAGCCTGCCGTGAAGAGAATGTTTTCAGGTGTGTTGGAATGAGGTCACAGTTGAGGACTTACGCGTCATGCTCCCATCGTGTTCCTAGGTTGAGAGTCAATCATTGTGGACAATATTAGGCTTGACCTCACATACAATGCCATTATGAACACAAGCATCATCCAAATCTAAGGTGTCGGTGTAATAGTTCCTCTTCAACATGCTTGCCAGATAGTAGGCCACGAAGAAAGTGAGAGAAGGCGAGAAGTTATAGTACTTAACCACTGCATCTCCCAATTCTGTAAACTTGATGCCGCGTCCGCTGTGAGGAAGTATCCCTGCTCCTCATCAGCCATCTCGCCACGGAAAACATATCCGATGCACACCATGATTGCTAGGCAACATACAATATATCAGGGATATTCATAATGGAATGGAACCCATCTCACCACAACGCATTCATACCGGGACATGGAGAGCGACTGTCAGTGCTCTCCCGGGGGACGAACTCCGGCCAAAGTGCATTGGGCACACTTTTCTTTGGCGCGATAAGGTTGATGAATATGAGACCGGTGTCCCACAGAATGGTATAGAGGAGAATGAAAAAGTCGGATAGTGCGTTCAACGAGTTTGTGCCCAGCGTCGGGAGTGCTGTTGAAAGCCAGGACAAAGACATGATGGTGCAAAGCAGAATGATACGATAATCCTCCACAACATTCACTTCATTTAAAGAAACGCTGTTATGCTATAGTTTGAATAGTAGATTCAAAGATTTTATATACAGATTCAATTGTCGGTAAACAACCCTAGAGGACCCCGGCCAGCCGCAAACTCTCAGCATATATCCTTTGATCATGGGACACTTACCAGTAACTCGTTGCCAGTCCTTTCACCGATCTAGAGAGTTTCAAAAGTAGCAGGGCCTCCACCTGATCAATCAAGCTAATATCTACCTGTTGTCTGTGGATGCTGTTAGATTAATATCGCAACTATATCAAGATGGAATCTCAGCTCTGGTCAAGAAGCTGATATATATAATGTACCTATATCAAGATGGACTAGGTACAGGTTGTCAGATTATGATAATATGCATCTAAGGATTACTCATATCTCAGCTCTGGTCAAGTAGCTGAGACGCTCGCATACGTGTCATGACTAAGACATGCTAAAAGGAATAAAACAGAACGGGGTGTCGCTCGTTATCCTCAACAGATGCATCAGGTAGTGAAGGAACATCCCTTGGAAAGAAATATATTCACCTTGGAGATCAAGCCCAGAACATTAAACAATCTTTTGATACCCAGACCAATTCCCTGGCTCAGCGCCCATGTGAGGGAAATCCTGGGAATCCATCACACAATAGTATGGGCATATCCCCACTATTTCCCTAGTATACAATACCACAAAAACATAGTAAGATATATTAGAACATTCCCCTCTTTACTACTCAAAGCCTCAGTGTAGAATTCCTCCCATCTAGTATATTGAATCTCGTCTGCCACCCCAAACAACCCCTATTGATGTCATAGTTGGTGATCTCCTATTCATCTTGAAGTAAGTAGTATATCTCTTTGGATTAATACTCTTTCAACCTGACCCACTTCACGAGTTTATGTCTTACTGTATTCCCTTGTGAATTATTCTGAGCGTGACTCGAGTTAACCTCTGCCGAGTCTTTCGCGTGTGCCGAGCTTGCCGAGCTTACCCAGTGTATATTTTCTCATACATTGTTTCTAACAATAATATATCATGAAGGTAATTTAAGCTGGAACCATATGCACGTTGAAGTAGCATAGGCTGATAATTTTGACAGGCAATCACGCATCAAGATGGTCGCGCTTCGATAGCACACACGAATCTCACAGCACTACACTGAGTCTAAATGGGGACTTAACGTACACTTGTCACCGCATTCGTGATCTATCCATATAACTACGTTGTATAGAGCTAGTCGCTTATTAGGCCTCTTGTCGTTTCTCAGCCGCTAGCTACCATGATCTGGATCGCTGCATTATTGCTCTTTGTCCCTGCAACGGTCTGTCAAGTTTGTAAGTGCATACGTGAGCATCGTGTTTGGAATACTCAGTCCCATGTTAAGTTCAGTTGTCTATCCCTCTTCCCGACGGCACAAAGGCATTAGATGTAACCGGTCCTCACTATCGACCTACTTCCCCCACTGACAAATGCTGGAGTGCTCATTTCTATCTATAAATTACCCATCTAAAAACCCTTGCAGCGATATGATTTGTTCATTTAGTTCATTTCAATGTTCCGACATTGAAATGCTGAGTATAGCTGAGTCTTTGCTCTGCGAACCCAATGAAGCAGGATATGGCATATATACGGGACGGGCACAACATGTTTTTAATGGTGTGTATCTCATAAACTCTCAATGTAAATTATCTGACGCGTTACTCGTTAGTCTACAGAGACATATGTCAATATTTCGGAACCCCAGTGATGGATCTGCAACTCCAGCTTACGGTGAACGCCGCGGCTACTTTGAATGACTTAAATTCTGCAGATAGCCGTACGTGAACATAGAATTAATCCTTCCATTCATTAATTTTCGTGATCTTCAGAGCTCAGGCAAGACCAATCCGTATTCTTCGCATTGCAGATAGTTGGTGGTCACATTGGACTCCCTATCCTCCTCGTTGTCTCTATACTCCTACGAAAACCCAGGCCGGATATAATTTTCCTCAATTTCTGCTTCACATGGGTGGTTTCCGCTATCATTTTCTCAATTGGGTCGGTTATATTCTATCATATTGCCGTGAATTCTATCTTTAAAAGAGTATGCCAGATTATATAGCAGGGGTCCATCTACCTCTAGCTATTTTACGGGGCTTCGAGCCTTACTTCCATTCATCCACTCAGAACAGGAGTGCCTGTTACAAGCTTCGCTTTCCACCGGAGCTCAGATCATGACGGACGCCGCGATGTTTTCATTGATCATCAAGGTAACTGTGCACCATCTTACCATCTTCTTCAAATATGATCATTAACACAAGTCATTCTCTCTATGTAGGTCTGGCTCGATTTTAGGGCCCGTATTCGCGGGCCTTGCGAAAAGAGACAAGCCCAGTGGACTCGAGCCGCGGTACGTTCCACCAACAAGTTCTAGTCAGCATTAGCCTTCATGGTATTCTCGTGGATTATCATAGCTTTTCATTTCTCCGTACATGTGTCTACTTGCTTTCTCGTTCTTGGCCCTACAGGTACCGTCATCGCAGCTTGTATGTCATTGTCCATACTCACATCTAACATTGACTACCACAGTCGCCAAGGTCTGGCATCCCCGGCGTGCCACAGAAATTTTATTGCATGCTAGACAACCCCATGTAAGTCTTGTGTCCATGTCCAAGTATACCATTAAACCTGAAATATGTTACTATAACAGTCTCCTTTTCTCTGCCTACGGAATCATGCTTGTCATCGTGATTCTTACTCTTGTCCTTGATGGTGGCTTTCTTCAGTTATTTGTTTCGCCTTGGGTTAATTGTTTGAAAAGCGTTCATCATCCACATTCTGTTTCGTCACTGGCTCATTCTTCGCCATTGTATGGATAAGACCAGACGAATCTCACTGTCTCTCGTCCTTCGGGTCATCATATTTTGCTTATATCGTCTTGTCGTCGCTATGTACGTGTCCAAACATCTTATTCTTACTCACTGCTGCGCCTTGGAACCTCACTTGAATTTTCTTATCCTGGATTGCATGCGCAGAGCATATACAACAACTATAAAGAACATCAAGGGAGCTTTAGCTGCCTTTAAAGCCGATTCTTCCAACGGTTACCCAATCCCAGTGTGGGTTGACTTGCTGCAAGCTTCAAGTGCGTCACTTTGGACCTTTTCCATTTCATAGGCTTTGGCTTTGATTCAGTATTGATCAACTCTCTCGCAGGTCCACTCGTTGCATTTATCATATTTGCTACTAGCAAGGTGAGGGCTAGAACTTTCTCCCCGTTCCCTTCCCCTAGAACTCAATTCACAGGAGTTTATTCATTCTTTAATGTTTTGGCGCAAAGCACTTCCGGTCATTCACACAGCGTCTAGTGCCAATCCCAAGCTTTCAGAAAACATCAACAGATCCGATTCCAGCGTGTTGGATATCACACGAGATGAGGAGAGTGTCGAGAGAGACGCTGGTTTCTAGTTTTCCCATCTGGTATGAAAAAAAAACCATTATTTCGCCGTGGATATTGTCAAGATTGAGAGACATTGTTTCTGTAGAGCTGCCCCAGTCTAACCTGCTGTCTGCTTGTTTTCTAGTTCAAGTTCGTTCCTGACTCTAGCACGGTTCTTTTTGGTACTCCACACGCGTTAACTTATGCACTCTCCGGGATATTTATACTTCATCTACTTGATACTTAAAACATGACTTAAAGACATTTGAAGAAGCGCTGCTGTCCTGCATTAACATTTAATGAAACTGTTGGAAATTTAAAGACAATGTCATCTGAGTGGTTGCTGAGTGTATTGGAGACAACAGAGCCCCTCCTTCCCCCCTTCCCAAAAAAAAAAAAAAAAAAAAAAAAGGCACACTTCTACCAAGAAGTCTATCAATCAAGCTAATATCTACTTGTGGTCTAATGTCTGGAACACAGGACACTTGCTTCTTTACCCATGGCCTGACAGACGATGAATAAATATTGTCTTAGAAGTGTTTACCATGACAGTTCGAACTTTATCGGTAAGAGTACTTTTTGAGTTTGCTTGAGGTGAGTCAAGAAGGGTCACAACACTCACTGTATTCAGTAACTCGATATGGCAGGCAAACATATTAGTCATCCTGCTGTTGTTTATTGCATTGTCATATGTATTGTTAGATGAACTTTGACAAGAAGGTTAAGGGCTTATGGGATGTTGGGAACGGAGAAAACAGTTCATGCAAGAAAATGCAGGAAAACTCAAAATAATTTGACTTCACACTTACAGACAAAGTGTGACTCAAAGAATAGTTACATTTTGATTTTACTATCTGACTTAAAATACTATATAGGATAGGAGCTGGAAAAACATGTGAAAACTATCAGTACATGAGAGGATGGGACAGAATGAGAAAGATAGAGTACACAGTAGTTTGGAAGGAAAATTGATGTAAGGTATGATAAAAATGCAGTAAGCAACAAAACCATTTGTATTTTTGGAAGTTTTGGATTGTGTATCTAATAGAAATTTCAATTTTAGTTTTAAAATCATTGAAATATTATAACATATACTTGAGTATCATGGCTATCCTGTAGACCAAGAATTCAGCAAATTGATATGGAAATTCCTGAGATATGAATATTTCATATCCCAGGTGTCAGTCAAATGGTTTTGTTGCTGATGAGTCCAAAGAAAAGAATTGTACATTATCAGTATTCAGTATGTTTAGCTTTGGCTTTCAGCGCAGCCTCAATCCTTCTAGGTATACTCTCAATCAAGTTCTGACACACTTCAGCTGGTATATTATCCCATTCAGCCTCTACTCTCTCCCATAACTCTAACATCCCACCTGGTTGTGTTTCATACTCTCCCACCCTCCTTTTGATGTGTTCCAAGAGATGTTTAATTATATTAAGGTCTGGATACTGGGTAGGGCATTGTAGAAGAGTGAATCCAGATTTTTGGACCATTTGTGGGCCTTTTTTAAGGTATGTTTAGGGTCATTATCTTGCTAAAAGATGACATCCTAAGGAGTTTTGCCATGATGAGCCAGGGTTTGTTAAAATTTATCATCTAAAATCTGGATGAAAAAGTACCTATCCATCCTACCATCAATCTTACATGCATAGCCAGGCCCATCCCAAATCAGGCAGCCCCATACCATCACAGACCCCCTTTCAAACTTTACTGGACCTTCTACTATTCTATCACTCAACCCCTCCCCTGCCCTTTGGGGTCACTGTTGAGGATTAGAGAATGATCCCTGTTATTTCTAGTCAACTTTCCAAACCAAATAAGCCTGCAGAATCCAACCATCTCCTCTCAAGAAAATTCTAATTAAATCAGTCATATCTTGATAACAAAAAAAAATATAATTTTTTTTGCCTGGTCAATTAAGAGTGAATTTCTTCTAGTAATGAACTTGGAACTATCAGATTTGTTTGAGCCTAAGGAAACCCCAAAAAACATCAATAATTTCACCTATCCATATGTGGACCCATATCTTACAATAACCTTGCTATCAATTATCTAATCTATGAAAATGGCACCAAACTCCTGGCTCAAATTCTCAGTCCACATTGTACAACAAACTCCTGAGCTTATATAATAAATATTACATAAAAAAGGTCAGCCTAGAAGAATGACTTATATAATATCAATATTTTGTAATTTGACCAGTCATGAGAGAACCAGTTGTAAAAAAAAAAAATTTAGTGTCAGTGACTACAAGGGTGACACGGTGACCTCTACTGGCTTCTAAAGCCTTCCATTTCTTTCTGAACACTTCCACTAGTTGTGTCAAGCTTCGGGTACTGACAGACTTTGGTACTGCCAAGGGGTACTGTCGAAGGGTCAGGTGGACTATAGCCAAGTCTTGCAGGCCAAGAGTAGTGGCATTGGCTTCAATGTACTCATGCATTGCGCCCTACTTGCCATGCGTGCCACTGATTGGCAATGGACAGGTACTCGGGAGGATGCTGGTGATGCTGGCCCAAGTCGAGGACTTTAACAGAGGGGAAGAAGGTAGAAGGGCCTAAGCCTACTCGATACCCAGAATGAGGAAATATATACATACATGTCCTACTTATATAGGTTTAAGAGGTGACATGTGGAATAAGGAATGTGAGACAACAAGGTATGCAGAGCATATGGTTATTGTCCACAATGAGTAAAACTAGAATGAAGGAATGCAAAACGGGGATAGAACAATAAAAGATAGGATAATAGGAATGTGGCTGAGGATAGGACAATAGGAAGTGCCCAACTATCAAACAAGGGCTGTAACCAAGGATAACACAAGGGCAGGAAGTCCTGAGGTGAGGCGGACCGAGGATTAATGGGTGGTTATGAAAGGGTTAGGGAGGGCCCAAGAGTAGGCATGGGATGGGAGTGAGGTATGCAACCGGTATGTATGTCGAGCCAAAACAACTCGTCAAGTGACTTGTACACAGTTACTAATGGGGTGTCTGGTCGGTACTGCTGACTTACCAGATCCTCAGTACTTGATACATTTAGGGCACGTACATGCAGGTGACATGCACTCACCAGCAGAGAAATGGGGCACAACATTGATATAGGAGTTGAGGGCACTGCAAGAAGCATCAGAAAGAGTTTTCATATTAAGTAGAACCATGTGGACAGAACAGACAGAAATAAATTGGAAAAGTGGTGACCCACATCTGGTCGACCACATATAGACACCATCTCAGGGTAGTTATGGTGGACATTACATTCATGATTCGAAATCTCTATAAGAGATAGATAGATAGAAAATAACAAACTAGTCTTGCACTCAAAGAACACTGTTTATCATCATAATCGATGAGGTCTGGATCGCTTATGTCATTATACCAGGCACCAGGCTACTAGCTTTGTTGCTATCACTCACGTCCCTGGACCCAACGTGCATATTACATTGAGTTTACTACAATTGAACTGCGATTTTACTTGCACTTTCCATAGAGACTATCATTGTCAGGTGGTCACTTGGTCCTCTGCATATTCACAGATACAGTCATGTGACCCCGAGCCATATTAGGCTAGATCCATCAGGGCAATACTATTGTTGTCCAGACACACTGGGAATCATTCTTGATATGTATCGAATTGCACTCTCGCTGGTACTATATGCTGACAGTATCAGAGTCATTCACAAACAACTGTAGCCTACTCGCTCATCCCCTGTAGCCGCCTCCCTGGGTTGGCACTTAGTCAAACCTAAAACCTTCACATCATGCAGAGGGCTATCTACAGTGGAATACAATAAAGCAGCAGTACATTTATTAGATAGATACAGAGACAACTATCTACTAAAGTACCCTTCTTCCATAGTCACCCAGGACATTCTCCTAGACCCAGTACTCAGATAATGAGCCTATAGCTGCAAGCAATGAAGACACACTCATGACCAATACTACATAACCTTCACAGCACCCCCCTCAACCAAAGTTCTGGGAACAGGCCTTCCCAAAGCACTATGTAGTTGCATCCACCCTCTTGTTAAACTTGCTCGACCTCAAGGTAGAGATTCACACTACCAATACTTCAAAGGTTAAAGGTGTAACTGTGCTCTTGGACAGAAGGGCAATGGGGTTGTTTATAGACCATAGGTTTGCAGAGGCATTT
>QLPG01017785.1:0-13471 GCA_003314385.1 Gomphus sp. MG54 | reverse complement strand
AGTCCCCGTTAGTCTGACGATCTATCTCAAGTGGCAGCTCACAAGTCCCCTCATGGTTAGGCAATATTTGTTATTTCGTAATCATATACTTAATTCGTGACCATCTTCAGCTGACCACCCATGGGTACAACACCCCTTATGATGCGCTGCGGGTAAGTATTTCCACTCCCCAACGGGAAACAAGAAGTCATTATTTTACAATTTCTCAGGACAAGGCTCAAAGTGTGCTCACACAAATTGGTAAATCTACCAAACACACTTCAATCAAAATTTTGATTATAAATGTCGCCTAGTGAGTCACCTCGATTACAGTTCCATGATAAAACAGCGTTCTCTGGGAGGAGATATTATTAAAGTCGACGGAGACGACCCTTCAGCTGCTTTCTTGGATGCTTTGAGGACACAAGCAATGGATGAGCTTCACCAGGCTGCGTTGGAGTATGGAATAGTGCTGAAAGATCTTGGTAAGCATATTTCATTCTTGCCTCCGTGTCTGCAACTACACGTGAACTGGTGTCGAAATGGGTTCCATGTGGTCCCTGTTCTTTCTGCACCATTCTCATCGATAATTTGCTAATAAAATTGTATCCTCAGCTATCATCGACCGTAAGTTCAAAGGAGATGTTGCACATCAAATGGAGAAATTGACGACCAAAGGTTTGTCGTGCCTATCCATCCAATGTTTTGAAATTGCTGATGATAATGAAATATAGCATTCCAGACGCAAGTCGAAGCTGCCGTGGGTTTCATATTTCACTTGGCTCGTTTCCAAGCCAGACTTTCTAACACACTGCGCCTAGAATGTGGATCGGGAGAATAGCAATAAAGTGAAACAAGAGGAGGGTGCACTTTCTGTGGCTCGTGTAAAAGCACAAACACGCAATGTCCGTATCAACCCCTTCTTCCAATGGTCTCACCGAATAACCTCTTCTGGCTCCAGACTCAAGCCGACGCAGATGCGTACAGTGCTGTTGCTGCTGCCCGGGCCGCAGCCCAAGCGCTCCAGATTCAGACGGAAGCACAAGCAGAGGCTACACGTCTGAGCGCCAAGGCTGAAGCGGACGCCGTTAGACTCAAGGCACTCGCCGACGCCGAGGTGAAGGATCGGTTCGCGCAGGAGATGGAGCTCCGCAGAATCGAGGTTGAGCGCGTCAAGAGCTATGGCAGCAAAACGATCTTTGTTCCGACTGGAGAAACTGGCAGCAGGGTCACCGATGCCATGGCCGTTGGCTTGGGTGCGAGCCTGAGAGGGAAACAGGAAAAATAAGTGGGATGTGGGTCTGTGTCGTGCTTTGAGGACGGTCTCAGAATGTGGTGAAGTATCCTCGCCACTTGTATATATCCTAGTCGTCTGATGACGACAACCTTTCGGCCATTCGTTAGCTCCACCAAACCACTATTGCAAACCCATTCCTTGTTTCACTTTTCTACCTTCACTCTGTACCACAGTTTACCAGATTTTCTCATACAGTCATTGGGAAATGTAAGATATTGCAATCATCACAATCCAGTCAAAATTGGAACTCCATACTTCTTTGTGGTTGATGGCACATCTACATTGTTCAAAGACACTCTAATCTTTGCTGGGATGATTCCATGCAACACCAGCATCTTTGCTTGGATTTTATATACATATAAAGGCCTCTGGCTTATCTCTTGAATAACAAGTTCTCAAGTTAAAGTCTCAAGTCAAGTTTTAAGTCTATGTCATAACTAGGTCTAGAACAGTCTAGACTCTAGTTCAAGTTCAAGTTCAAGTTTACATTCATACATTGTGGTCTTATCACAAGTCACACTATGTTACTAATTTGATATTCTCATAACTCCCAAATAGTGGCTTCTAAAAGTCACAGAACTTATTTTGAGCTGTGCTTGTTGAAGAAGACGGCAATACGACCATGTATGAGCTGGAAGGGACCAGCTAAGATCCACTGTAGCTGACCTGCAGGATCCAGGTATAACAACACCCAGCTTAGGAATGGGTGATGCACCTAACATAGCATGAGAAATGGAATTAGTAATAAATATTTTCTTACATTTGTATATAAAGAAGAAGTGAGATCTAATAGACTCTCAAGTCCTCAATATATTAAAAGCTATATTAATCCCTTGATCTATAGGTAATGAGCCCCAGCCAAAACTGATCACACTATTACACCCTGCACCTTCTACATACATACATCTTCCATGTGTAGGGAATGGCATGGGTTGGGCCAACCCACATAGGTCACTGGATCAGGTGTCCTTGGGTGCGGGTGTGGGTCAAGCCGAGAACACCCACAACCTGGCCTAACCTATGGTGTCACACATGCACATATGACATGTATGCACTACACACACACATGTATGACACAAACATGTTGTACATGCAGGTGTGGTGCATACCCAACACGTGTCGACCCATGGGAAAAAACCCATGGATTGATGGGTTTGGATTTCCCATAGGTTGGGTATGGGTCACCCACATTTGACCCATAGGTGACCCATGCCATTCCCTAGCCATGTGGACATTGTTTATAATAAGTGGGTTATGGTGTCCAACCAACTCTTGCTGTGCCACATTCGCACCATCTTTTCCAGGGTTAGCAAAGCAGGGGGTGATACAGGCAAGGAGTCAATTCTAGGCTGAAGGTGGTACACTTGGTGTCAGCAACCTTTGGATGCTGTATCACTGTCATATTGGGGTGACCATTTCGAGCACAAGTGCAGACAGAGCTACATGACAAGCACAGCTCACATGACTTCTGATGGAGTTTCTGGAACTGGTAGCAGTGCAAATGTGTGCAGGTTCGGGCTGAGGTAGTAGGCTGGCATCACACCAAGACCTTTACAGCCAGCCTGATCATTGGGGACTTTGGGTAATGCATGTGCAGCTATTGCAGCTTGTCTGAGGGCTTCCTAGTCAGTGGCGAAGGCAGGCAGATCATAGGATACATGATGTGCATGTCTGATATCAAAATTTAAACAAAGATATAATTCAGACTTTGTGTTGAGGTTTCTATATTTGCACAGTAGCTATCTAAACAGAGATATAACTAGGCGTTTATGGTAAGTCTAAATGAAAGTCCAAACATAAAGAAGGAAAGTACTCACTTCAGACTTTGTCTCAAGGTCTGAAGTAGTACTGCAAGAGAGACTCACTCTTATAGAAAAATGAGACAATAGAAAAAGTGAGACAAAGGAGGAATGAAACAAAAGAAATAGGATAAAAAATGATCCACCTTTCACAGAACCAGTGCCACTCTATCCTTGTTAATAATAGAACAAAAGAAATAAAGAAATGAAACAAGATGTGCCACTGAGGTGTCTGTGCCAAGAGAAAGGTATCTGGAGGTAAAGGTCTGGACTGTCTTGCTCCTGTTAGAAATCTCAACATCTGGAAGGTAGATGGCAGAGGCCTGGGGGTGCCATCTATAAGGATACTAGAACTATGTGAGCTGTGCCACAAAAAGGAGGGGTGGTCCATTGCAAGTGCAAGCATAGGCAGAGCTACATGGCCATGTTACAATGATGAGAAAGGACATTATCGTAATTTATATTAATCTCCCAATGGTGAGACAATTGGCGAGGTTCAGATTGGGGTTGGCTTCAACGTATTGTGTTACACCCACTTAGACCACATCCCCAAATTTCGTAAAGGTGAAGTAGACAGAAGAGAACAGAGGGAACTTAGTCAAAATCAAGATTGATTTTCTGACTGAAGACTGAACTAATAGTACAAGATCTTTTATACTACTTTCTAATCTATTAGGAGTCAAAGGGATTCCTATAATAGAATGAGAAAGCCAAGGAACATGAAAAGCGAGAAACAGAAATACTACGTCTCAAATAATGATCTCCTCCGTGACATTGTTGAGTGATGTGTCACTCAGATTCCCAATGAAGTTACCCTAAGGAACATAATAGCAGATCAGATATAAAGGAGTGAACGGAATTGCGAACAGATGAAAATGAGATGAAACGTAATGAAAGATATTAAATGTAAATGAAGACGGAATGGAAAAGCAAGCATGTGGAATGTAACATAAATGAGTGGAGTGATTTGACAGGAGCACGTGATGCCAAGACGGATACACAAGGTGCATATAGTCTGTGGGCTGAGGGCGTTATATTGAATAGCGAGCAAGAGCGGAGTTGGGCTGAGTGGGCTGAATTGAATAGTCAGCTTGCCGGCGTACGGTTCCTGACAGGCCAGTAGCTTACACAGCCACTTCTAAGATTGGCAGTGGGGGACAGGAGTGAGGATGTGAGGACAGGGAGTGAGACATGCAGTGGGTGTTAGCATGTATGTGATGACTGTGGGGAATAACTGAGCAGCAGGTCATAGGGAGGTGTTAAAAGGCTAAATATAAAATATTCAGTGTTCGTTGTGAAGCACTCTGTTCATTTAGAAGTCTCTACCTAAATACAAAATACTATTGCAAAGAGTAAGTCAGAATGGCAAGATTTCATAGAAGATTTGGTACTCACTTCAGTGTTCATCGCAAAGCACTGAAGTGACTGGAATCTAAGCAGACTACTTATATATGTGTAAAAGGATAATAAGAAGAACAACTATGTCTAAAAGGAGATGACAATAGAAAAAGGAATAACAAAGGAAATGAATGGTAACAATGGAAGAAGTGTTGACAATGGTGGACAGTTATACATGTCCACTGGAATAAGTGTTTGGTCTGGACTAAATCACATACACTAATCTTAACAGGAGGACCATCAAGGGTGTTTACTATGCCATGATGAGCAACATGGTAAGGGGGAGCACCATCACACCCATCTTGCCTGGCCATCACAGGGCCATAGGAGCAACATGGTCATTGTCATCTTCTTTGGAGGGGATTATATCCTGTATGGTGCCATTGCATTGGCTGTCACAAGAGGCAGGATACGAGACCAATGTCCATGCCTGAAAAGATGCAGCCAACAATATGGATGGGCATTGTAGTGGGAGTGGTCTGTATCGGTGTAGCTATGCAGAAGATGAGGCAGGAGATGATGATGGCCATTTTTCAGCCAGTCCAGTCATGGTGTCTGATAATACTTGTCATCTGCTGGGCTAGTATGTTCTAATTATGGCACAATGTTAGGATGGAGGGCTAGTCTGGTGGTTGTTCTTCTAGTCGTCAGGGTCAGTCCTACCTGATCCTTCCTTTCATGTCCTCCTATTGACCTGTGTTTCAAATACACACCACACAGCTCCAGTTCACCCTTACTATTTCCAGCTACCATACCCAATTACTCCACTTTACTATTAATAGTATCCTCTTTGAGATTGTCCAGCCCACATATAATGTCCTGTCCTCGTCTCCAGGTGGCAATGTTGGTAACAAATATTTGCCATACTGCATCTTCCTTCTTCAAAATTATGCTGACCACACCTCCTTGCTGTAAGCTGGACCTGCACATTCAAATAATGTCCTCTTATTTGCACTGGTACCTGTACTAGGGTTTCAGATAGAGTGTGAGTGTGGGCATAGGCAGTGTATGAGGTCAGCTGGTGAACTTAGGGCTTTGCTGAGAGCAGTTTGGGAGGTGTAAAGTGGTGCAGGAAGGGCATAGGTACACAAGCTGGATCTTGGTACAGATGGGGAGAGGACCACATAGGAAAAGGTTGTATAGGTTGCACATGTGTGCAAGGAGTACAAGCAGCTGCAATGTGGTAGCTGAGGGGATGTACTTGGATGCAGTGCATGAGGCAGGGGATAGGATAGCAATAGGGTCATAGGGGGCTCAGACAGGGCAGCATCAGTGTTACAGATCTCAAGGGGGCTATACATGACAACAACCTCCTAAGAGGGTGTCTCTACAGCCAGTCTAGTTGCTAGAGACTGCAGGTTGCAGGCAAGTGCATAAGGGCATTGCAGATGGTCACATGAGGGTATAGGTCACTGGTGTCAGGTACTGAGAATGCTGATGATATGTGGGCTGAGTACTATTGCAATAGTACTGACTTCACGATGCTGGTGGGAATTGGCCAAGTCCTGCAGACCGATTGGGGTGGCTTGGCTTTAACATACTTGTGCATTGTACCCTACTTTCTATGCATGCCACTGATTTCAGACAGAAGAAGAACCTGGGAGAGTGTCAAGAGTGTCAGCCCAAGTAGAGGACTTCAGACGGGAGGAGGGAAGACAGGAAGGTATAAGCCAAGTCGATATTTAGAATAAGGAAATATCTACATCCATGTACTACTTATATAGGTTAATAAGCGAGATGTAGAATCAGGGTAGCATAAGATATGGAGAAAAAAATAAGGTATGAAGAGCATGTGAAGATATTGTCCACAATGTTCAAGTACAGAACAAAGAAGTGTAGACAAGAATAGAACAATGGAAATGTGGCCAAATGAGATAATAGGAATGTGGCTGAGAATAAGACAATAGAAAGTAACCAAATATGAAACAATAGGGTCATGGCCAAGGATAAAACAAATAGAAAATGTCCCAAGGTAAAATAGGCTGAGAAATAAAGAATAAATAGGGTAGAGAATAATGAATAATGGATGAGGGAAGAGTGGATGATGGATAGGAATGGAAGATGCAGATGATGAATATACCAAGCTGAGACTGATGTACTAAGTGACTTGTAGATGACTTGGTCACTTGCATGTGGAATTAGACTGATCATTTGATTGGCACTACCAAGTGAACCGATACTTGGTACATGTACTTGACAACCGGGGACAATGCAAGCGATGTTATTGCCTGTGTCTGCAATGCATGCAGTGATGGCAGGCCATGCATGTGTCAGGTCAGGTCATAGTAGGCACTAGGATTGTTCAAGTTCTACCATAAGTGGGTGGGTGAGGCTGGCAGCATAGTAGAGGATGCGCTCTGCCTCAACTTGTAAGAGGCAAGAGATGTGGGCAAAGGGTAGTGAGTAAATCCACCATGAGGTATAGTCTGTATTAAGTCTAAAGGGGGGCCTCAGGTTACAGGCAGGTGCATGAGAATCAGGACAGGACTCAAGTCACCATCTAGGTGCAGGATCGGGCTAAGACAGTATGCCAGTATTGTACCAAGATGGGGAGGGCTTGTTGCAGGATGGGTGTAGGCTGTGCAGTAAGAGCAGCTTATATAGCACCAGGAGAGCTCCTGGGTCCTGCTTGAAGGTCTCCAGGGGTTGCTTCACATCTCCTAAAATGTGGAAAATCACACCAACTATCTGGGCAGGCTACAAATGCAGACTAGTGATGGTGGTGGTGTCATCAGCAAGATCATGTGGTATATCGCACTCAATATCAGTGGTGTCACTGGCAGTCTAGGGAATACAAGGGTATAGGATTGTGCTGCAGTGGGGAGTCAGTAGGAAGGGGCATGCAAGTGGTCAGTTATAAGGAAGGCAGTATGTCAGGAATCTGTCAGGCGTTGGATTACTGACAGACTTCGGTACTGCCGAGGGGTGTTGTTGAAAGGTCGGGCAGACTATGGCCAAGTCCTGCAGGCCAAGAGTAGTGGCGTTGGCTTCAACATACTCGTGCATTGTGCCCTACTTGCCATGCATGCCACTGTATTTGCAACAGACAGATACTCGGGGGGATGCTGAGGATGCTGGCCTGAGTCGAGGACTTAACAGAAGAGAAGAAGGTAGAAGGGCCTAAGCCTAGTCGATACCCAGAATGAGGAAGTATGTACATCCATGTCCTACTTATATAGGTTAAGAAGCGACATGTGGAATAAGGAATGTGGGATAACAAGGTATGCAGAGCATGTGGTTATTGTCCACAACGAGTAAAATTAGAATAAGAAATGTAAGGCAGAGATAAAACAATAAAGGACAGAATAATAGGACATGCCCTAGGATAGGACAATAGGAAATGCCCAATTATAAAACAAGGCTATAACCGAGGATAACACAAGGGCAGGAAGTCCCGAGGTGAGGCGGACCGAGGAGAGAGGAATAGGCGTGGGAATGAGGGGTGTGACCGATATGTGCGTCTGGCCGAGAACAACTCATTGAATGGTTCGTACTTGGTTACTAATGGAGTATTTTAGTCAGTACCGCCGAGTTATCGGATCCTCGGTACGTGTACTTGACAGAATCGTATGCTGGCATACCCAAATATTCATTTCAGCCCACTCAGCCCAACTCCACTCTCGCTCGCTATTTAACATATGCCCTCAGCCCACGGACTATATGCACTTCGTGTATCTGTCTTGGCATCACATACTCCTGTCAATTCACTCCACTCATTTATGTCACACTCCATATGCTTGCTATTCCATTCCATCTTCATTTACATTTAATATCCTTTCATTTACATTCCGTTCCATTTTTATTTATTCGCAATTCCACTCAGTCTCTTATATCCGATCCACTATTATGTTCCTTAGGGTAACTCTGTTAGGAATCGGAGTGACACATCACTCCACAATGTCATGGAGGAGATCATTATTTGGGATGTAGTATTTCTGTTCTCGCTTTTCACGATCCTTGGCTTTCTCATTCTATTATAGGAATCTATTCCACTCCTAGTAGATTAGAAAGTGGTATAAAAGATCTTGTACTCATAGTTCAGACTTCAGTCAGATAATCAACCTTGATTTCAACTAAGGTTCTTCTGTTCACTTCTGTCTGTCTCGCCTTTATGAAATTGGGGACCATGCAGTCTAGTGGGCGCAACTGTCAAGCTTCGGGTACTGACAGATTTCGGTACTGCCAAGGGGTGTTGTTGAAAGGTCGGGCGGACTATGGCCAAGTCCTGCAGGCCAAGAGTAGTGGTGTTGGCTTCAACATACTCATGCGTTGTGCCCTACTTGCCATTGTGCCACTGGTTTTGCAACAGACAGATACTCAGGAGGATGCTGATGATGCTGGCCCAAGTTGAGGACTTTACAGAGGAGAAGAAGGTAGAAGGGCCTAAGCCTAGTCTATACCTAGAATGAGGAAATATGTACATGCATGTCCTACTTATATAGGTTAAGAAGTGACATGTGGAACAAGGAATGTGGAACAACAAGGTATGCAGGGCATGTGGTTATTGTCCACAATGAGTAAAATTAGAATGAAGGAATGTAAACGGGCATAGAACAATAAAGGATAGGATAATAGGAATGTGGCTGAGGGTAGAACAATAGGAAGTGTCCAATTATAAAATAAGGGCTGTACCTGAGGATAACACAAGGGCAGGAAGTCGCGAGGCAAGGCAGAATGAAGGGTGAGGAGTGTGGATGGTGAATGTACCAAGCCGAGGCCAACGTACCAAGTTTGAATGTGGTGTGGGCACTTGGTCACGGATATAGAGTGGTTGTTCGGTTGGCATTGCCGAGTGGACGGTTCTCGGTACATGTATTTGACAGCAACACATAACATTGAAGCCAAGCCCCATTCAGAACCTTGCCATTGCCTCACCTTTGGGAGATTATTAATATTACGATTACATCCTTTTTCTACGATTGTAACACAGTAGTAATGTGGGTGGTACTGGCTATAGTATAGCATAGTGAGGAAAAGCAGCTTGTAGATATGGTAGGTAGTCAGAATAGAGGAATATAAGTGTTGGAAAGTATTGAGGGTTTATAGCATCACCTTGGCCTTCAGAGGGTGGTGCGCTCTACTGACCATGTGGTAATTTATAGTGTTGCCTGAAGCAGTCCACTTGCCCATATCACCGAGCTATCCAGCTGTCACCTTTCCTACTTAGGTACACATGTGATGATGCTACAAATAGGGTCAGTGTCAGGCTTTGGGAATACCTAGGTGTCAGATGGGAATGGCCAAGTCCTGCAGGCCGGTCATAGTGGCTTGGCTTCAATGTGCTCATGCGTTGTGCCCTACTTTCTGTGTGTGCCACTGATTTGGGATAGAGGAGATACCCGGGAGAGTGCTGAGAGTGTCGGCCTAAGTAAAGGACTTTAGACAGGAGAAGGGAGGACAAGAAGGCATAAACCTAGTTGATTTCCAGAACGAAGAACCATCTACATACATTCACTACTTATATAGGTTAAGAAGTGAGATGTGGAACAGGGTGGCACAAGGAATGGAGAACAATAAGGTATGAAGAATCATGTGGAGGTATTGTCCACAATGATCAAGAATAGAACAAGGAATGTGGACAACAATAGAACAATGAAGTATGACCGAAAACAAAAGAGTGAGTGAGAATAGAACAATGGAAAATGGCCGAATATAAAACAATAAGGCCATGACCGAATAATAGGTGAGTAGTTGTCAGGAACCGTACGCTGGCAAGCCGACTATTCAATTCAGCCCACTCAGCCCAACTCCACTCTTGTTCGCTATTCAACATAATGCCCTCAGCCCACGGACTATATGCACCTCGTGTATCCATCTTGGTGTCACATGCTCCTGTCAAATCACTCCACTCATTTACGTCACATTCCACATGCTCGCTTTTCCATTCTGTCCTCATTTACATTTAATATCTTTCATTACATTTCATTTCATTTTCATCTGTTTGCAATTCCGTTCACTCCTTTATATCTGATCTGCTATTACGTCCTTAGGGTAACTTCGTTGGGAATCTGAGTGATACGTCACTCAACAATGTCATGGAGGAGATCATTATTTGGATGTAGTATATCTGTTTCTCACTTTTCATGTTCCTTGGCTTTCTCATTCTATTATAGGAATCCCTTCAACTCCTAATAGATTAGAACATAGTATAAAAGATCTTGTACTATTAGTTCAGTCTTCAGTCAGAAAATCAATCTTGATTTTGACTAAGTTCCTCTGTTCACTTCCGTCTACTTCGCTTTTACAAAATTTGGGGACCATGCAGTCTAAGTGGGTGCAATGCAATACGTTGAAGCCAACCCCAATCCGAACCTCGCCAATTGTCTCACCATTGGGAGATTTAATAATATACGATTACGTTCTTTCTCATCATCGTAACAGTAGTAAATGTCCCAAAGGGGATTGGTTATAGGGAATGAAGGGGAATGAAAGAATAACAAAGGATAGAGGGGATGGGATGAGGAAAGTGAACCAAATGATAAGCTGAATGTACCGAGCTGAGACAACATACTAGTGAGCAATGACTTGTCACTGGTGTGGGATTAAATGGTAAGGGTCAATGGGTCGGTATTACCAAGTGAACCGGAGCTCAGTATCATGGGCTTGACAGTATCCCCCCCTTAGTGGCTGAACCCATGAAGCCAGTAGGCAGAGTGGGGCTCGCAAATGCGAGCAGGAGGCAAAAGAAGCCACCGCTGAAGAGGCCAAGGAGGCTAAGAAGAATGGTTGAGGAAGTGCTGAAAAAGAAGGAAGGATGGTAGAGGCCCCCAAGGGTGAATGGTGATTGTCGCTTTTTGGATTGTTAGCTGACAACTTTCCCTAGCCAAAAAGGCATCGCTGCTGGTGGAGCATGTAGATTTGTGTCACTAGGAGGGTGAATGGCTCCATTTGGGTGAATGAGGAGCAGGGCGATGTAAGGGCTTTGAATGAGGGTGCAGGAAGAAAGGAGGAGGGGGCATTGGGTTAGGTTGGCCAGTATGATAGACTGACTGGGATACTGTGGGTTCAAGAGAGGGTGGAATCGAGTTGGAGGAAATGGGATGAAGGTGAAAAGGATGAATTTTGGTTGAGACCAAGGAAAAAAATGAATCAAGACAGAAATGTGACAGAGAAAAGAAAAACAGGAAAATCATGAAAGGTATGCCAAATTTCTTTGGGAGTCCTAATCTGGAAATAGGCAACAAGGATTGAAGGGAAGTGGATGGAAACTAAGGAGGGGATTCAGGAGTCATAGAGAACAAGACTTATAAGGAGAGCCATGATCGGGTTGAGGAGGCCAAGGAGGGCCACAGATCGAGTAGGCGGATGGTATAGTGTCAGGATAGAGAGGAATTAAGGTCGGAACAGAAGGAACAGAGGGGTAAATGGAGGGAAATTTCAGGAGGGGATGTCTTTGGGAGGGGAGATTGCATAGTTAGAAAGGTTTCTAGCTAGTTGCCACCCCCCCCCCATTTAGGTAGACATCCTAATGTCTACTAAAGGTGTCAGCCTCTAGCCAAGAAGAATGGTGAAGACTCGTAAGGGCATATAATGCGCATATACAGAGTGAATGAATGGGAACAGATGGGGATGGACGGAAAAGACCTTGGCTGAATGTGCTGAGTGACGATGCTGACCAAGAGGTCCCAGCTAAAAACTTGCCAGCCGTTCTGGTATACAAGCATGCATGAGGCAGTTGCATTGACTAGGGCTATTGGCAGAGCTTCCAGCAATGGAACAGGATTCTGGGTGAGGCTTTTGGAGCAGTGGCAAGTGCTAACTGGACCGAGGCCATCGGATGCACCTAAAAACACTAGTGGCTTGATGGAATGTAATACTGTCCAATACCCTGTTAATCAATGGATTATAGCGGGTGAGCAAGTTGTGACAGAATATTGCCAACTGATGGATCTAGTGACATGACAGACGGATAGGTGGACTGAAGTTGTCTGGATAGAAAATCTAGTAGGTGTGTCTATGCATTATAGTAAGTGGTACTAGATCAAGATTTGTAAAGCAGAAAAAAAGGGGTAGCTGTGAACAGATGCTGATTCAACCGAGCATATTGGTACCCTAATCAGATGACAGAAGGAATTAAATTGAAGAGAATATAAGGATATAGCAGCATTGATTTTGTTGCCACTGTTATTTGTGAGGGTCATAACCATAAAGAGTATGGCACAGGAAGTAGTGTGGTTCTGGAAATAATGTCAGGCTTTAGGAATACTGAGATGTCAGATGGGAATGGCCAAGTCCTGCAGGCCGGTCATAGTGGCTTGGCTTCAACATGCTCGTGCATTGCACCCTACTTTCTGTACGTGCCACTGATTTGGGATAGAGGAGATACCTGGGAGAGTGCTGAGAGTATTGGCCTAAGTAAAGGACTTTAGACAGGAGAAGGGAGGACAAGAAGGCATAAACCTAGTTGATTTCCAGAACGAAGAACCATCTATATACATTCACTACTTATATAGGTTAAGAAGTAAGATGTGGAACAGGGTGGCACAAGGAATGGAGAACAATAAGGTATGAAGAATCATGTGGAGGTATTATCCACAATGATCAAGAATAGAACAAGGAATGTGGACAACAATAGAACAATGAAGTATGACCGAAAACAAAAGAGTGAGTGAGAATAGAACAATAGAAAGTGGCTGAATATAAAACAATAGGGCCATGACCGAATAATAGGCGAGTAGTAAATGTCCCAAAGGGGATTAGTTATAGGGAATGAAGGGGAATGAAAGAATAACAAAGGATAGAGGGGATGGGATGAGGAAAGTGAACCAAATGATAAGCCGAATGTACTGAGCTAAGACCACATACTAGTGAGCAATGACTTGTCACTGGTGTGGGATTAAATGGTAAGGGTCAATGGGTCCATATTACCAAGTGAACCAGAGCTCTCAGATCCCTACAAGGGATGAGGAAGGAGGGTGTTCAGTCACTGTAGTCTCTGTATGTTATGGCCCGTACTCTCACTAAACCCATACCAACCCCCACAACCACCCACACCTTT
>QLPG01017756.1:0-11653 GCA_003314385.1 Gomphus sp. MG54 | reverse complement strand
CGACAACACCTTTCGGCAGTACCGAAGACCGTCAGTATCCGGCTCCTGACAGTTATGGCCTGTACCCTCAATAAAACCATACCAGCCCCCACAACCACCCACACCATTTCCAGGACCTTTCCGACTGCTCAAAGCCTGAATAACCACTTTCTGGATTTCCAATGTATCATTCCAAGGTTCTGTGTTTCCGAACCTCCGAAGATTCCAAAGTCAAGGTTCCGCTCCTTTGATAGATGACGTGCAGGATCATCGCATACCTCACTCCTTGTTCTTCATTTTATATTGCCCCTTGTACTCTCTTCCCCCCTTGTCTTTACTCAGTAAAAGATAGTACAAGAACTAGATACATGTATATAAGCCACCAGTCGACTGGACTATTTGCCAGTACAAATATCAACTTAATACTGCATCATAGTTTCCAATTAAGTTCCAGCAAACTTTCCAACTTTCCAAAATTAGGGACAGACAATCGAGGAGGACACAACACATATGTTAAAGCCAAGTCCCTGCGACCTCAAACCACCTGTACCACCCTATACCGTGAACAGTTCCAAGACCCCCGGTGTTCCCGACTTCTGTCCACCCCGATTCCAATCCTAATTCCAATCCTTCACCCCCACCCTTGGAATATGAATTCTCCCTTTGGAAACCTTTTGGAACCCTCTGAAAACCCTTCCGGAAGTCTCTAGCTAAGTGCCGACACGTGGATTTAACAACATATACCAAGCAACAGTTCACTTGGTTATACCAACCAAACATCAAGTCTAATTCCATGTACAGGTGACCAAGTCATATACAAGTTACTTAGCATATTGGTCTCAGCTTGGTACATTCATCATTCACACCTCCCATTCTATTCATTACCCACTCTTCCATTATTCATCATCCATTATTACCAACCTATTTATTCTTCATTTCTCAGCCCATCTTACCTTGGGACATTTTCTATTTTTCTTATTCTCAGTCATGATGTTAAGATCACGTATCCGGTGCTTAGCTAGTGTCCTACAATTACTTGAGGCTTCTGACATCCTTCAGAGTTCCGTGTTTCTGAAGTGTTGGATTATGGAGGTCAGTTTGGACAGAGAGACAGAAGGGTAAGGGTGCATGGGTCTTTGGACTGTTCGTGGTTTAGGTAGATTGACTAGTCGCTCAAGTGGTGCAAGGTCGCAGGGACTGGCTTCAACTTATGTGTTGTGCCCTCCTTGATCGTCTGTCCCTAATTTCAGAAAGTCGGAGAGTTACTGGAACTGAATCGGAACTATGATGCAGAACTAATTCGATATTCGTACTGGCAAATCGTCCAGTTGACTAGTGGTTTATATACATGTGTGTCCTTGTACTATCTAAGGACAAGGGGGTGGGAAAAATACAAGGGTCTAAAACAAGGGGCGAGGTATGCATCGTTCAGGGTTGTATAAGTGCAGAACCTTGTTTTCCAAAGTGTGGAAAATGTCAGGGTCAGACGCCATGGTTTTCCGGTTGGGTTCTTGGAAAGGTGTTCCGGAGAGTGGTCTGAGTTGGTTCATAACAGTATCCCCCCTTTAGGGCTGAGCCCTCAAGGTCCTATGTCCGTTGAGGTGGTGATTAAGGCGGATATAATCGTGGGAGTGTTTGTGGGTGCCTTGTAGCTTGTAGGCACCATTATCTGTTTGCCTATAAAAGGGGGTTCCTCAGGGTTGGCATTTTTCCCTCAATGGATGACACAAGTTTGCAACAGATGGAAAATTCTCAGGTTTCTTCCTGAACTTTCCTGAATGGGGGGTCCCTGGTGGTTTCCTGGGTGGTCCTAGAAAGGGCCATATGGCATTTGAGAAGTATCGAGGATGAACTGGTGGTTCTTCGGGCTCATTCTATCAGAGATGGTTTCCCTTCTGGTGAGCGGGTTCCTCAGATGTTCCTTTTCTTAGATAACCTCTCCCTCCTGTAAGAGCCTGGGCAAGTCCCCATCCCTCAGCCCCCTGGAAGCATCTCCTGTGGTTGCTCTGAATGGGAGCCCTTCCTTAATAATCTTGAGACCTGGCTGTCAGCTCAGCGGGTTCGACACCTGAGGCTCGTGGCCACGTCTGCCAATGCACCTGGTGGACCGTTGTCGGGGTTGGAGGACCTGGGTGCTTTCGATCAGAATTCTGCATTTGTTGCTCTTCTGGACTGGGTCTGGGAGGAGGCGGTCCAATCCCGAGGTGCTATGGAGGCAGCTGGGGGTCACTTGGACGTTTTGGCATTGTCGACGAAAAACTGTCTGGAGGAGATGGCACGGATTGTGCGTCTCTTGTCCCTTTTGTTGTCGGTAGTTGAGGGTTGGGTGGAGCCTGGGTTGGGCATGTCACCCATGGGGTTCATGGTTCCCAATGACAGTGAAGTGTCTGAGGATCCTGTCCTCTAGTATGCATCTAGCTTGAATGATTAAAATGGCTTTTAATGTTCAATAAGTTATGGTGTCCGGTCAGTAGTGTTTTTGCCTCTACAGGCCCGGTTTGAGTGGGTATATGTGGTGAAAGTCGGAGACTACTTCCATAGCATGTGCCAACTATGTTGCGGGAAGCCAAGAGGTTTCTTCTTCCATTCCTTCCTATCCTGCCCATCTAACTAGGTATCTGAGTTGATAGCCGTGGCGTCAGTCGATCTTTGAATCCAGGATTTCTGCTATTTCATATTCCGGTTCCCCATCAATTTCGACTGGTGGTTGAGGGGGTACTGTTCAACTGGGGAAGGAGTTGGGGGTTGATGGTTCTAGCATGGATACATGGAAGACAGGGTGGATCAACCACATATTTTTCAGGGGACGGAGGGTGTAGGATACTGGTCCCACCTGAGCTATGACTTTGTAGGGGCCTAGGTATTTCTTGGATAATTTCCGGGATGGTCTTGTGGTCCAGATGTTGTCCGATTTGAGGAAGACTTGATCTCCAATCTTGATTTCCAGTGCTTGGGTGCATTGTCGGTCTGTGGAGGCGGTGTACCATTGTTGGGCGGCGGCTATTTTTTCGCGGAGTTCCTGGTGTAGTTTGTCTAGGTTCACCGCAAAGTCATGAGCCCTGGAGGAAGCCAGGTCTCATTCAGGGTGGAAGGTGATGTCTGGGTGGTATCCTTTATTGGCGAAGAAGGGAGAGATACCGGCCGTGGTATTGGGGGCATTGTTGTAGGTGAACTCTGCGATCAGGAGGAGGTCCGCCCAGTTGTCCTGCTGGTAGCTGCAGTATACCCAGAGGTACTGCTCCAGGGTTTGGTTCATTCACTCCGTCTAGCCATTGCCCTCTGGATGGTCACTAGAGGTGAAGTGCAGTTTCATATCTAAGGCCTTTCCCAGGGACCTGAAGAAAGCGGACATGAAGTCCATTCTGTGGTCTGAAGTGACATGCGACGGCACCCCGTGTTTGGAGAACACATAGAGTACGAACAATTTGACCAGGATAGGGGCCGTGATGGTGTCGTGGGTGGGGATGAAGATGGATTGCTTAGTGAGTCGGTCCACAATGATGAGGATGGAGTCGAAACTGGCTGATGGGGGTAGCTTTTCAATGAAGTCCATCGAGATAGAGTTCTATGGTCATGTAGGGACTGGCAGCTGTTTCAGGAGGCTGTATGGCCGATGTCTTTGCGATTTGGCCCACATGCACGTCATGCATGATTTGACATAAGACTTGATGGTTTTTTGGAGTTTGGGCCAGGTGTATTCCCATCTAACAAGGTCTAGTGTTCAGTTTTGCCCAAAGTGTCCAGAAATGGGGTGGTCGTGCTCGTTCTGCAGGACCCATAGGCAGAGGTCTCCACTGTCAGGCACATAGATGCATTGGTTGAGGAGGAGGAGGCCATCTGGTGTGGCTGACCATTTCCCGTCAGGGTCGTCAAACAGGGAGGTATAGTGGTATGGCCCGAAGGGATGAGACTAGTTGTTCCGTCATGAATATGGGTCGGAGGTTGTGGGGGTTGACTGTGGCATAGCTGTTCCCTCCCTCCTTTGGGTAGATGTCCCATTGTCTAGTCAGTGCATCCGGTTTGGCTCCAAGGTGTCCGGGGCAGAAGCGGATGATCATGTTGAACTGTGAGAGGAATTCTGACCAATGGACCTGCCCGCAGGTGAGGAGCTTGGTTGTTGAGAAGTATTCCAGGTTTTTATGGTCCGTCACTACATCAACAGGGTCAGGGGACCCTTCTAGGTAGTGTCGCCAAGTTTTGAAAGCCTTGTAGATCACGAGTAGCTCCTTATCGTGCATGTCGTAGTTTAGCTCCGGTGGTGTGAACATCCAAGAGTGGAAAGCGATAGGATGTATGTCGTTGTCCATCGGGGAGACTGTCAATAAGATGGCTGCAAGGGTGTAGTCAGAGGCGTCTGTCTCAATGATGAGACGGGAACCGGGAATCCAGTGGTTCAGCACAGGGGCCATTGTAAAGGCTTTTTTGAGGGTTTTGAAAGATGTCCTGCAGCTATCGGTGAAATTCCATGGCGTGTCTTTCCCTGTCAAACAGGTTAGCAGGATCGTGATGTCGGAGTAGTTGAAGATGAAGCGCCTGTAGAAGTTTGCGAATCTGAGGAAGGACTGTATGTCCTTGACCTTGCATGGTTCTGGCCAATCCTGAATTACTTTGATTTTGTCATTAGCCATGGTGAGGCCGTTCGGAGACAGGATGTATCCTAAGTATTCCACGGTGTTGGCATGAAATTTGCATTTGTCAGTGTGGGCATACAGGTGGTTTTTTTGGAGGCACTTCAGCACTTTGCGTACATGTTTCCTATGTTCTTCGAGATTGTCAGAGTATACTAGGATGTCATCTAGGTAGACCAGCACTGATATGTTGAGTAGGTCGGAGAAGATGTCATTCATGAGGCATTGGAAGGCTGCCGGGGAGTTGCTTAGTCCGAAGGGCATGACGCACCATTCAAAGGATCTGTATCGGGTGTGAAAAGCAGTCTTCCATGTTGGCATAAGCAAATTAAATATTTTTACGACCTTTACAAAACTCACGACTTTTACGAGTATATTACGATCTATTAATGAAGACTGAGCCGAGTCAACTTTATCAAATTGCAAAATGTGTATACACATACATCTTTGAAAGCCTTTTATTACTGAGCCGAGTCGAGTTGAGTCGAGAGGCAACTGTATATGTTGCCTAATACGTGCACAAGATCGATCTATCCATCTCCAAATTACTGCAGTTATTTTCGAGCTCTGTTTGCATTCCATTCCATATGGAATGTACCAAACCTCTAGTCTCAGCGTCTACATGCCCATAATAGGAAGGAGTACCCTTGGTAAAGTAATATACTATTCGAAGCCAGATAACGAATAGTGTAGTACATTACATCCATTTAGCTAAGTCTGACTCTTTCTGATTTAAGAAGAAGAATCCATTTGTTCTATCTACGACCTTAATTCCATCTTCAAAATGCGAAGCGCTCATGTCATCGAGCGTTCCTATCGAGACCGGAAGCAGTTTGGCCAACTACTTTTCGTATCAACAATGTTCGTTTTTTGAATCCACTATTATTCCGTATGTTCTTCATTGTTTCCATTTGTTTAAAATTGTGTATATGTATAAAATTGTCTTGAATGTTTGTCATATTGTTTCACCCCTCCTGTATTTTTATTTTCATGTGATTATCTCTCCTTATTTTTCACAGTCTTATAATATGTTGTGTAAAATAAATTAGTACAACATCCTATCTCTTTTAACTGCAATCCAAAAAGCATACATAAAAACTAAAATAAAATAAAAACTTATTACTGCAGACACACTTGCAGTTAAATCTTCCATTCTACTCTCGGGCTCTTTTTCGAACAGATTAAGAGTCTCACCGCTCCCGAAATGGCTACTGCACAACCTCCTGCACCCCCACTGCACGATGTTTGAAAATTTCGAGAGATTAGACCAAAGTTGGAAAGAGATAATTGGGTGTCGTGGAAGCAAGAGACTGTAACGACGATGATGGAGAGGGGGTTGTATAACATGGTCACCGGTGCGGATCCTAAGCCCTTAAAAACAAGTGTCACTACTACTTCAGTCGCTGGAGTGCCGCTTGTAGGAACCACACCATTGGCACAACTCGAAGCAGAATGGGAGGACCGTAACATATGCGCATACAGCCAAATTCTTTGGAACATCTCACCTGAACTACAATCAGCCATCGACATGACATCAAATGTTGGGTCATGATTTTATTCCCCTGCATTTGTGTTTTGCACTTGCATCTTTGGTTCTCTTTTGCGCTTTTCTCTTTTGCATGTGCGTTCTCTGGCGCTTAAAATAAGCGCCCATAACGACGCACCATTGCACACCTTTGGGCCTTGTCTTTAGCATCCATATTGACAAGCCCCAAAGGCACTTGTTGCTCTGTGTGTCAGTTATCAGTCTTATTAGACCTTCCCTGCCATCATCAAATGCTGAACGAGCGTGGAGTATAATATGTCAAAAGTTCGAATCGACAGACCCGAGCAAAATTAGTGTTGTCAGAACCCGTTATGAAAACTACGTTATGGCAGAAGGCCAAACCGTCGTGTCGTACATCACAACGATGAGAGAATACAGGAATCAGTTAGCAAAGATGGGGGAGGTGATAGCGGATTCGACGCACTCTGCTGTGTTGCTCAGAAACCTCCCTGACTCATGGAGGTCAATCGCGCAGACGATCCGTATGATAACTGTCAATCCAGAAGATATTGCAGAAAGGTTGGAAGCGCATGAGGCAGATTTGAGTGCGGTGGAGATGAGAGCAAACCCAACTGCAACTGCGTTTTTAGCGCAGAGGCACGGATCCATGCCTACACCGGGCAGCAAACTTACCTTCCAAAATAAATTCCTTCCTCCAACTCTGGGATCGTCGACAATCTCACCTCAGCAACGCCCAGAATATTCTTGCGTGAATTGTGGAAGGAGAGGTCACTTCGCGCAACGATGTTTCGCACCTGGTGGTGGACTGGTGGGTCAGGCGCCTTGGGATACGCAACGTTCTTACCTACCTCGAGAGCATTTTACTTCGCAATCCGCCGGTCCACAAGGGATGAGTAGAGGGGGAGATGGAGGTGGGCGAGTGATGAGTGGTACTGGTGGAGGGAGGATAATGGGTGGAAGTGCCAGACGTGGATGGATGATGAGCGGAAGTGCCGGAAGCGGAAGAACGATGAGCGGAGGTGGTGGAGGAGGAAGAGTGATGGGCGGAAGTGGTGGACTTACGAGAGGAATGGGAGGAGGTCGTGGAGGAGGAAGTGTAGAAGCCCGGCTAGCAATGATTGAAGAAAAAGACGCACCTTTGAATGACGACTTGATAATGATGGTGAAGATTCACGAAGCCAGCGACGATGAGCATTTCACTTTATCTGTGGAAACTTCAGCTCTATCAGAAATCAAAGATCAAACACATACATGGGTAGCAGATTCGGGAGCTTCAAGTCACTTATCCGGAAACTCTGAACTGTTTAAAGAAATACACGACACACCTGCTATAACGATTGGAACCTCGAGTGGAGACACATTCACTGCTAATAGATGAGGCACTGTTCGCATAATTATTCGGAGTGTATCTTCCGGTCTTCCAGATCTGCCAATCACCCTGAACGACGTTATATACGCGCCGCGTCTTTGAGCGAATTTGCTATCAGTAGCACGGATGACAAGTGCTGACGTCAGAGTCATTTTCGATAAGGAAGATACGTCACTATCTTTGAATGACATCATCATTGCTAGCGGAACAAAAATTAGGAATCTATATGTGTTTACGGTGATGCAATCCCCATCCATTCCTACCCAACAATCGACTTCTATTAATTATTCTCCTGAAATATCTGAGCCGACGCTTTGGCACCACAGACTTGCGCACACGAATTATTACACTCTAGATCGAATGGCACGAATGAACACTGTGTATGGACTGCCAGCTAAATTCAAAGACACATCAGAGTTCAAAGCACCTTTTATCGGTGTATGTGCGAATTGTCCATTCAGGAAGCATGCTAAGTTACCATTTAAAAACATTGAAATGCTACCTAAAGACATTGGAGATATAATAGTTTCCAATCTCTGTGGTCCCTTTGAAACATCATTGCTCGGTTACAAGTATTTCGTAACCTGGATAGAACTCAAAACCAGGTATGCGATGGTCGAGTTTTTGAAGAATAAGGAGTGTGCCACAGTAACGGAGTCATTCAAACGTTACATGGCATGGTTGTTGAGGCAGAGGGGTGCGGAAGTGAAGCGTGTGAGGACGGATAACGGAGGAGAATATGTAGGGAAGGAGTTCCAGGCTATCTGCAGTAAGCTTGGAATAATACATGAAACCACTCCACCTTACACTCCTGAGCTGAATGGCGTGGCTGAACGTTACAATAGAACGCTGCAAGAAGGAGCTTTGACTCTTCAGCACGATGCTGAATTGTCAAATCGATTCTGGGTGTCTGTAGTTCATACAGTAAATTTCGTCAGGAATCGTGTTTTGCATTCCAGGATCGGATCAACTCCATATGAAGTGTTCTGGGCAATGAAACCGAACGTTGATTGGCTTCGAACGTATGGGTCGAAGTGCTGGGCAATGGTTCCGAAGGCTACCAGAAAGAAAGGAGCCTTTAAATCCGTCGAAGGAACATTTGTGGGCTATTTCGACGATTCTAAGGCTTATAAAGTCTGGATCCCACGTACAAGGAGCGTCATCAAATCCAGGGACGTTATATTTGATGAACATAATCACATCGAACGCGTGACCATTCATGGTACTGATGACGACGACCTCCCAAACCTTTGGACTAGCTCAGCGATTCCTATCAGCATTACTCCTTCAGTTCACAAACCGTCAAATGAAAAATGGGAAGAAAATGATTCATTACCCTTTCCACCAACTCCTACATCTGAAAAAGAAAAACACGATATTGAAGAAATTGAAGAAATCACTGATAAAAATGATAGAGAGATGGAGCGAGAAGGGGAGTCTGAGGAAGAACCTGGAGAGAGTGTTAGCGATGAAGAAGTACGTGTTGAAACTACACCTGTCGCAGCGAAAGATTTTGAACAAGGGCCGTGGATGGATCCGTCGAATGTTGAATATGGTTGAGGAATGAGACGTTGCGCCGCGATGGCCGTTGAAATGGCAGCGTTCACAAATGGATTGCTGGATCTAGAAACAACCGAATCAGTGTTTGTGACTCTGGCGGATGATAAACCAGCGAACCACTCAGAAGCGATGAGATCACCTGACAAAGATAAGTGGAAGGAAGCTTGTCAGGGTGAATATGATATGCTAATGGGATATCATACCTGGGAGCTCATACCATTACCACCTGACAAGAACGTTGTCGGAAATCGATGGACATTTCGTGTGAAGCGCGACAACATGGGCCAGATTGATCGTTATAAGGCTCATTTAGTCGCGCAGGGATTTTCTCAGGTGCCCGGAGTGGACTATAATGAAACCTATTCACCTACTATTCGCCTCACTTCTATTCGCTTTATTCTTGCTCTTGCTTGCAAATACAATCTGGAACTGCGACAAATCGATATAAAGGGTGCCTATCTCAATGGTGTCTTGAGCGAAGAAGTCTACATGCGTCAACCTGAGGGGTTTGTGAGAGAAGGGGAAGAAAGACTTGTGTGTCGATTGAAAAAGGGGTTGTATGGGTTGAAGCAGTCTGGACGAGTGTGGTACAATACGTTGAAAGAAGAGATGAGGAAGATAGGATTCATCCCTGGTGCAGCCGATTCGACAGTCTATTTCCATTTCAAACAGGAGGGCTCAATTGAAGTCGTGGGATGGTATGTCGATGATGGGTTATTAGCGGCGAACAATTACGACACCATGCACAAAATGGTCGAAGAAATAAGGAACGTATTCAACATTATAGATCTCGGCAATCCCAGTCAACTACTGGGAATCAAGATCGAATGCAATCAAGATCTAGGTTTCATTCATATTTCCCAACCTTCTTTTATCAGCTCTATTGCAAGACAATTTGGAATCACTGCTGGACGTGCAATCACATCTCCTATGGATCCATCTTCTATTCCACAACAATCTAAAACAGAAAATCCTATCCCTGACCTAACATATGCCTCTATTATCGGAAGTTTGAATTACTGTGCTGTGGCAACACGACCCAACATTTCGTTTTCAGTCAACAAATGCGCGCAATTTATAAAGAACTCAACTGTATTACATTGGGAAGCCGTAAAGAGAGTTGTAAGATATCTTATACACACGAAGGATTACGGTATCATGTACAAGAGTGTGGGCAACAGAATTCAAGGATATGTACACGATCTCGCTGGATACGTAGATGCGGACTTTGCGGGAGATGTAGTGGATCGCAAATCGACTAGCAGATGGATTTTCACGTTTAATGGTGCACCCATTTGTTGGGCATTGAAGAAACAGGGTCTCGTTAGCAGGTCGTCAATGGAAGCAGAACTTATCGCTGGATCGTTCGCCAGTGCCAAAGGAATTTGGCTCATACGGCTTGGACAAGACTTCAAGATAAACATGACTCCCATTCCCATACATGCCGATAATCAGTCCTCTATTGCTTTCTCAAAAAATGACGTCAATAACAATCGAACCAAACATATCGACGTCCACTTTCACTATACTCGTGAACAGATCAACGCTGGAAACATCAAATTACATTATGTTTCGACACGTGAAAACCCTGCTGATATTCTCACCAAACCATTATCACCACGCAAACACGTTTATCTCCTAAATCTTTTAGGAGTTGTCCGTGTTTGAAGGGGAGGATGTTGGCATAAGCAAATTAAATATTTTTACGACCTTTACGAAACTCACGACTTTTACAAGTATATTACGATCTATTCATGAAGACTGAGCCGAGTCAACTTTATCAAATTGCAAAATGTGTATACACATACATCTTCGAAGCCTTTTATTACCGAGTCGAGTCGAGTTGAGTCGAGAGGCAACTGTATATGTTGCCTAATACGTGCACAAGATCGATCTATCCATCTCCAAATTACTGCAGTTATTTTCGAGCTCTGTTTGCATTCCATTCCATATGGAACATACCAAACCTCTAGTCTCAGCATCTACATGCCCATAATGGGAAGGAGTACTGTTGGTAAAGTAATATACTATTTGAAGCCGGATAACGAATAGTGTAGTACTTTACATCCATTTAGCTAAGTCTGACTCTTTCTGATTTAAGAAGAAGAATCCATTTGTTCTATCTATGACCTTAATTCCATCTTCGAAATGCGAAGTGCTCATGTCATCGAGCGTTCCTATCGAGACTGGAAGCAGTTTGGCCAACTACTTTTCGTATCAACAATGTTTGTTTTTCGAATCCACTATTATTCCATATGTTCTTCATTGTTTCCATTTGTTTAAAATTGTGTATATGTATAAAATTGTCTTGAATGTTTGTCATATTGTTTCACCCCTCCTGTATTTTTATTTTCATGTGATTATCTCTCCCTATTTTTCACAGTCTTATAATATGTTGTGTAAAATAAATTAGTACAACATTCTATCTCTTTTAACTGCGATCCAAAAAGCATACATAAAACTAAAATAAAATAAAAACTTATTACTGCAGACACACTTGCAGTTAAATCTTCCATTCTACTCTCGGGCTCTTTTTCGAACATTCCATTCGTCTCCTTCTCGGATGTGGACGAGGTGATAGTGTCAGGAGCCGGATTCTGACGGACTTCG
>QLPG01017738.1:0-12367 GCA_003314385.1 Gomphus sp. MG54 | reverse complement strand
GTTGATCGACTGTTGAAGACGATCGTTCAGGGGGTCGCTAGGCGGCTCCTTCCGTTACACTAGCCCTCTTCTCCACAGGTGTGTCTGTCATCTGTTATTGTCACTCTGTTGGGCCGAGGCTTTGGCAGGCTGTGTTAGCCTATCAGCTGAGTGATTGGTGTTCGGCTTAGGAAAATGGGTGGGTTATCCTCTAACAGTAAGGGTATTCTTGGATACAGGTATGGGTAGAAATAATATACCTGAGGGTTACTCATGCCAATCACTAGCATCAATCATACAGCTTCTGAGGCCATTACCACCATGCTTGCCAAATCTAAACTACCTGCATCATTCTGGGGAGAAGCATTAGCTGCCTATGTCCACATCTGGAACCACAGTCCCACTCATTCTCATCATGACATCATGCCATTCCAGGCATGGTATGGCAAGAAACTGTCTGTTCAACACCTTTGTGTCTGGGGCTGCACTGCTTATGTCTATGTACAGAATGACTAGCCCAAGGGACTTGAGTCACACACTCAGAAATGTGTCTTCATTGATTATCTGTCAAGTCCATGATATTGAGCTCCAATTCACTTGGTACTACCAACCAACCAACCAACCTTTACCCATGCTATCCTCACTACCACATGGTCTCGGCTTGGTACACCCGGTATATCATATAAACCATCTCTCCCACCTATCCCTTCCACCTCTCACTATTCTCTCATTTCACGTCCATTCCTTACCTGTCCTCCCCTAGGACACTTGATATTCACTTATTATTTTGTTCACAGCCCTATTGTTTTATTTTCGGCCATCCTCCATTGTTCTATTCTCATCCACTTTTTCATTGTTTTATTCTCAGCCATACTCTATTATGCTATTCTTGCCTACATTCTTTATTCTATTCTTGATCACAGTGAACAATACGTCCACATGGTTTTTCATACCTTATTGTTCTCCATCCCCTATGCCACCCTGTTCCACATCTTGCTTCTTAACCCATATAAGTAGCAGATGTATGTAGATAGTTCCTCACTCAGAATATCAACTTGGCTCAGACCTTCTCGTCCACTTTTCCCTTGTTCAAGTCCTCCACTCAAAGCCAATGCCTTTGGCACCCTCACAAGCATTGCTCCTGTCCAAATCAGTGGCATGCACAGAACAGCAGGGTGCAACACACAAGCACATTTAAGCCTAGCCACCCCAAAATGGTCTGCAGGACTTGACCTAACCCTTGGCCTTACTGAGTCGTAACATTATCCTCCTAGTGTCAAAGGCTGGAAGTTCTGGAATCCTGACACTCGCAAGACTCTAATCAGCAATAATGCTGAATTTGATGAGTGTTTCTTCCCTTTATCATCTCCTTTACCACATTTGCATCCTGCTCCAACTCCTGCATAGTTTATTGATGTCTCAGAAGATATGCCAGAAGTAATTACAACTCACAACCAACCACCTCCTGCTACACCAATCTCTGCACCAGACCCATTGCCTCCTCCTGCACCTGACCCACTGCCTCTCTCTGCACTGGTCTCTGATCCCCCTCCTTTGTGTTGCAGCACCCATGTCCATTATCCTCCCAGAGAGTTCTGGAAGATTGATTCTGACAAAATTCATTGCAATATCTGCCCTGAGTCCACTGATGAGGATGAGGATGAGCTTGTTGAAGAGGCAGCTGGCCTCACTTCTGTGTCATGTCATCCAGCTGAGCTGTTATCTCCTGCTACTACCATGGACTATATCTTCAAAGTCAGTGGGATGGAGCCACTAACACGTGCAGAGGCATTGAAGCATCCTGATGGTCAGCTTTACCTTGATGCTGCTATGGAGGAGATTCAGGCATTGGTGACAAATGGGACTTGAGAACTGGTCAAGCTCTCTGCTGGTCATAAAGCTGTTGGCTCTTAGTGGGTGTTCAAGGTCAAACATCATCCTGATGGTTCTATTGAGCATTACAAGGCTTGTCTTGTAGCCAAGGGCTACAGTCAGCATCCTGGACTTGACTACACAGAGACATTTGCACCCACTGCCAAGTTTGCCATGCTTTATGCCATTCTGGCCATTGCTGCCATTGACGATCTGGAGCTTGAATCCCTTCACATTTCCAGCACTTTCCTGAATGGTAAAATTGACACAGGTTTATCTTCAGCAGCCTGAGGGATTTCATCAGAGTGAACCAATTCATGTTTGGAGAATTCTCAAGGCACTCTATAGACTCAAACAGTCCCCCACGGTATGGAACAAGAAGCTGGATACCATCTTACATGAGTTAGGCTTCACTTGCATCAAGTCTGACACCAGCATATATATCTGGCTCTAGGACAATGTCAAAATCCTTGTCCCTGTCTTTGTTGACAATCTCACCCTTGCTTCTAAATCTCTATCTGCCATCTCACATGTGAAGACCAAACTTGCAAAATGGTTCAAGCTATGTGACTTGGCCCTACTTCTAGCCTACTTGGCATTGAAATCACTTGGGACCACTCACAATGACATCTCTTCACTAACCCAATTCCCCTCAAATTCCTTAACAGTACTACCAATTCAGTTGTTACTGAATCCATAGAATTGCTTACCAGGTGTCCAATAAGACAACTCCACACCCCAGCATTCCGACCAAGTATCAGTATAGATTTGGAAACCATCCACTTCAAGATATTTTCAGTTGTTCCTGCCAACCTTGTGGCAACACCCCATCCTCGGCAACCTACTCTGCATGCTTGATCAATCAGCATCTGGTCATAGCTTATTTGAAAATTTCCCTTTATTTTATTCTCTCTTAGAATCCTTCTTGATCTAGTACTGCTAAACACATAAGACAGGTCCACTAGATTTTCCATCAGGACAACTTCAGTCCACCCATCTGTCTGTCACATCACTAGATCTGTCAGTTGGCAATATTCAGTCACAACTTGCTCACCTGCAATAATCCATTGATTAACAGGGTATTGGGCAGTATTACATTCCATCACACCACTAACATTTTTAGGTGCATCCCAATGGCCCCAGTCCAGTCGGCACTTGCCACTGCTCCAACAGCCTTGCCCAGGATCCTGTTCCATTGCTGGAATCTGTTAATAGCCCTAGTCAATGCAACTGCCTTTGTGTACACTTGTGTACCAGAACAGCTGGCACGATTTGTAGCTGGGACCTCTGAGTCAGCAGTGCCTCTCGGCATATTTGGCCAAGGTCTTTTCCATCTGTCCCTATCTATTTTGCTTCATCTGCTCTGAATATTCACATTATATGCTCTCACCACTCTTTTCTGTTCCCTTGGCTCGAAGCCAACACTCTTACTAGATGATGGGATGTCTACCTAAAAGGGGGGGTGGCAACTAGCTAGAAACCCCTCGAACTATGCAATCTCCCCTCCCGAAGACATGCCTCTCCTGAAACCTCCCTCTAGTCACCCCATTCCATTTCCGTCCCTACTCCACTTTCAATCATGACCATAACTCCCTTTGTCCCCTCCATCCTAACCTTACGAACATCCCGAATTTCCTTCTTCATCAACCTCTTGATACTCTATTCCCAATCTTATTGTTAAGACTCGGTAAAGCTGAAGAGTCGGTCAGGTCCTGCAGACCATTCGAGGTGGCTAGGCTCCAATGTGCTCATGCATTGCACCCTGCTGTTCCATGCATGCCACTGATTTGGACAGAAGAGAGGCCCAGGAAGATGCCAAGGGTGTTGGCCTGAGCAAAGGACTTTAGACAGGAGAAAGGTGGACAAGGGGATGCAAACCAAGTTGATATTCAGAGTGAGGAACTATCTACATGTATCCGCTACTTATATAGGTTAAGAAGCAAGATGTGGAAGAGGGTGGCATAAGGAATGGAGAACAATAAGGTATGAAAGATCATGTGGAGGTATTGTCCACAGTGATCAACAATAGAATAAGAATGTAAGCAAGAATATAATAATGAAATATGGCTGAGAATAAGATAATGAGGGAGTGGATGAGAATAGAACAATGGAAAATGGCCGAAGATGAAACAATAGGGCTATGACCAAATAATGAAGGAATAATAAGTGTCCCAAGGAAAATGGGTAAGGGGATGGATAGGGAAAGAGAGAATAGTAGAGGATAGAGGGGATTGGATGAGAGGAGTGGTCCAGATAATGTACTGGATGTGCCGAGCCAAGACCATGTGATAGTAAGGAATTATATGGGTAAGGGTTGGTTGGTTGGTATTGCCGAGTGAACCGGGACTCGGTATTGTAGAATTGACACTTACAATCACAGCCATTCTAGACATCTTTCTCAGTCCATTTATCACCCTCTCTTCCCCCTTGTTTATCACAACCAAGTCTTCTGAATACCTTGGCATGCTTGACTTGTTCTTTCTACACTTATGTCTTTTATTTTATTTTTATTTTTTTCACTCAAATAAAAATAAAATAAAATAAAATAAAATATTTTAGGAGACTATTTTACAGTCTCATTTTTATCATCATCCCCCATCTCCTCATCTTCATCCTTTTCCTTTTGTTTCCCCTTCCCTTTTCCTCTCCTTGTCTACCTCTTCATCCCCTTCTCCTCCCACTCCTGCTGATCTTCCCATACCTCCCCAACCCCCCTCTATATGAAGCAGGATGATTATCATCCTTTCCTGACCCCTGAAAAGTGCCTCCAGCAGTTCTACCACCTGCCTATCTCCCAACAGCTTAGCCCATGGTATTTCTACCATGGGTATCCTCTCACTTGGCCTCAGGGTGCAGGCCTGCCTCAGCCTCTTCCTCAGCAGCTGCTTCACCCCCTCTTCTTCCTCCCCCTCTTCCTCATCACCCTCAGGTTCCTCCTCACTCTCCACCACCAACTCTTCTTCAGAATCCTGAATAATGGGCTGGCTTTTCACTCTGGACACCCACGGCACAACCAGGCTGCATTTAACTTTGTAGAAGTTGCACATTCCACATGCAGCCCCTATAGATAGGACCTTGTACTCATCCTCCCATTCCTCACACTTTTTTCAAGGTGGACGTAAGGAAGGTGACCACTTCCAGGCTGAATTTTCTTTGTACTATTTAGAGAAAATCAATAAAAAGAATTTAAAAAGAAAACAATTACCACTCACCTTGGCCCCCCTTGGCCTACCACCCTTAATTGCTCTACTGGGTTCCGCTTCCATACTCCTACCCCTCTTGCATGTAGGAACCTTTGGGACTCCCAAGACCTCGGGAGCCCCTACAACTTCAAAACCCTGGACTTTGGGCATTCCACCTTGCATTCTTGTATCCTGGGAAGGCTCCTTCCCACCCATCTCCTCGGAGAACTGATCTCCTGTCTGTTTGGCCATTTGACCTATTGATCTTTGGCCTCTAAGGCCTCTACCTGCTGCTCATCGGTCGCTTGGACAGCTGTGTTGGCTTCCAGTCTGTCTTCTGTAGCCTTTGCTGCTCCTGTCTCAGCCATTTTGGCATCCTCTATGGCCAGGTTCTTCTTCTCAGCTTCTTCCTCATCTGCTGCCTTCTTCATGGCCTCTCCCTTTTCTGCCACTAGTTTCATGGCCATCTCCTCATCTGCCTTCCTTTTTTCCTCTCCCACTTTGACTACAGCTTCTGCCTTCTCTTTTTCCTCAGCCTAAGTCTTGGATGCCTCCTTGGTAGCTCAGGCAGCCTCTGCCTTGTGCTTTCACTGCCTCTCCAGTATTTTGACCTCCATCTTGTCCTTCTGTATATCCTCCTCATCCATCTTGTATCCCATTTTTTGCATTCATGAGGGTGGATGCATTATTTAACAGAGGTAAAGGATGCAGTTTGGGGACTAGAACCCAAACTTTGCATGATGTCATGTTTAGGTGTCCCAAACCTTATTTTCAATCTCCACCTACCGGCTTCATGGGTTCAGCTGCTAAGGGGGAGATACTGTCAAGTACACATATTGAATATCCGGTAACACTGCTAACTGAACAATCAGTCTATGTCCACATGCAAGTCACTTGGTATGCTGGTCTTGGTTCTGCACATCCACCATCTACATTCTCCATTCCCATCCCTCATTCACTCCTTCTTCATCCATTCTCTACTAATCCCACCCTGCCTACTCCTTATTCCTCGACCCGCCTTACCTTGGGACATTTGATCATTGTTTTATCCTCAGTTATAACCCTATTGTTTGATAGTTAGTCACTTCCTATTGTCCCATTATTGGCCACATTTCTATTATCCTATCTTCATTGTTCTATTATTGTTTACATCCCTTCATTCCATTTATATTGGCCCATGCTCCCAATAAACCCATACTAGTCCCCACAACTGTCAGGAGCCGGATACTGACGGACTTCGGTACTGCCGAAGGGTGTTGTCGAAAGGTCGGGCGGACTATGGCCAAGTCCTGCAGGCCAAGAGTAGTGGCGTTGGCTTCAACGTACTCGTGCGTTGCGCCCTACTTGCCGTGCATGCCACTGTATTTGCGACAGACAGATACTCAGGGGGATGCTGAAGATGCCGGCCCGAGTCGAGGACTTAACAGAGGAGAAGAAGGTAGAAGGGCCTAAGCCTAGTCGATACCCAGAATGAGGGAATATGTACATCCATGTCTGTCAAGTACCATACTGAGACACGACCATTCGGCAGTGCCGACCGAGCAATCATCCTATATCCACGACCAAGTACCCGCGTCACCTACATAACACTTGGTGCGCCGGTCCTGGCTCAGCACATCCGCCATTCACATTCTTTGGTCCGTTTCACCTCGGGACCTCCGTCCTTGTATTATCTTCGGTTACCAGCCTTGTCTTATAATCTGGCACCTCCTATTGTCCTATCCTTGGCTATGTCTCTATTATCTTATCCCTTATTGTTTTATCCTCATTTTGCATCCCTTCATTCTAATTTTATCCGTTGTGGACAATAACCACATGCTCTGCATACCTTGTTGTCTCACATTCCTTATTCCACATGTCGCTTCTTAACCTATATAAGTAGGACATGCATGTACATACTTCCTCATTCTGGGTATCGACTAGGCTTAGGCCCTTCTACCTTCTTCCCCTCTGTTAAGTCCTCGACTTGGGCCGGCATCTTCAGCATCCCCCTGAGTATCTGTCTGTCGCAAATACAGTGGCACGCACGGCAAGTAGGGCGCAACGCACGAGTACGTTGAAGCCAACGCCACTACTCTTGGCCTGCAGGACTTGGCCATAGTCCGCCCGACCTTTCGACAATACCCTTCGGCAGTACCAAAGTCCGTCAGTATCCGACTCCTGACAATGTCCTACTTATATAGTTTAAGAAGCGACATGTGGAATAAGGAATGTGGAACAACAAGGTATGCAGAGCATGTGGCCGTTGTCCACAATGAACAAGATTAGAACAAGGAATGTAAAGCGGGGATAGAACAATAAAAGACAGGATAATAGGATCGTGATTTGAGATGGGATAATAAGGAGTGGCTGAGTATAAAATAATGGCTGTAACCGAGGAAAACACAAGGGGTAGGAAGTACCGAGGTGGGGCGGATCGGGAATTGGACGGATAGTATGACGGATGTGCTGAACCGAGGACACGGTATCAAGTGACGTGCGTGTGGCGTGGACACTTGTACGGGGATGTAAGATGGTTGCTCGGTCGGCACTGGCAAATATCCGGGACCTCGGTACGTGGACTTGACAACAACCACCTGAACTTTTTCCAGGACCTTCCAATCATTCAAATCTGGAGAGATTGTTTTTTGTGATTCCATTACATCAACCCAAAGTCCCACAATCCTGAACCCCCTGTGATTCCATGACCTAGGTTCTGCACCTTTGATAAATGATGTGCAGGATCATCGCATACCTTCCTCCCTTGTTCTCCCTTTTCTATTAGCCCCTTGTATTCTCTTCCCCCCTTGTCTTTACTTGGCAATGGATAGTACAAGGATTGACTATATGTATATAAACCCCCAGTTGACTGGACTGTTCACCAGTATGAATATCAACTTAATCTGCATCATAGTTTCTGATTCAGTTCTGGTAAACTCTCCGACTTTCCAAAATTAGGGACAGACAATTGAGGAGGGCACAATACATAAGTTGAAGCCAAGTCCCTCTGACTTCGAACACTTGAACAACTAATCGTATCAATCCTATACTGTGACCAACCCTAAGTCCCCAGCACTTCCCATCTTCCATCTGTGAAATCCACAACACCAAAACCTATCAGCCTTAGAACCCTGACCCCCTTCACAGAAACCCCTCAGATGTTATAGCCCATGCCCTCAAACAAACCCACACTAACCCCCACAACCACCTGCTTCCGTTCCGAGACCTTTCCGACCGAAAGGACGAAAGACTGTTTCCCGTGGATCCCGTTCCTGTCACGTCCGTCCGAGACACCGCGTTTCCGTGTCCGACCAAGACACTGTTCCCGAGTCCGCTCCCGACCGAGGACTCAATACTTTGATAACCGATGCGCAAGACTATCGCGTACCTCACTCCCTTGTTCTCTCTTTTATATTAACCCCTTGTACTACCCTTCTCCTTGTTTTATGACCGGCTAAAGTTAGTACAAAGAGCGTTACCTGTATATAGTCTCACAGTCGACTAGACTGTTCGCTAGTACAAATATCGATTTAGTCTCCCACCAGTTTCCGATTCATTTCCGGTAAACTTCCGCCTCCTTTCTGAAATTAGGGACAGACAATCGAGGAGGGCGCAACACATAAGTTGAAGCCAAGTCCCTTCGACCTCGAACACCTCAGTGACCGGATTGATCTATTCCGTGACCTACCCTAAGCTTCCGGCGCCTCCGTCTCCGTCCGTAGTCCGTCCGACCCCGGTCTCAGTCCTCGGCCCCGTTATGGACCTTCGCACTAACCAGGAGAACCTCTTCGGAAGTACTAGCTAAGCGCCTGACACGCGGACTTAACATCAGACCCTCTGGAACCCCTCCAGAGGTATTTAACTATGCACCTGACATGTATATTTAACACCATTCTTGATCATTGTGGACAATATCCCCACATGCTCTGCATACCTTATAGTTCTACATTCCTGATTCCACATCTCGCTTCTTAACCTATATAAGTAGCACATGCATGTACCTGGGTATCGACTAGGCTTAAGCCCCCTTACCTTCCCTTTCCTGTTAAAGTCCCTGACTCAAACAGACATCCTTGGCACTCTCCCAAGTTCCTCTTCTGTCCCAAATTAGTGGCATGCATAGAGAGTAGGGTGCAACGCATAAGCACATTGAAGCCAATGCCACTACTACCAGCCTGCAGGACTTGGCCAATTCCCACCTGCACCTTCAGCATTACCAAACCCTGACAGTAACTCGGCAGTGCCAACCAAACGATCAGTCTAATTCCATGCACAGGTGACCAATCTACACATATGTTACTTGGTATGTGAGTCTTGGCTTGGCACATTCACCACCCACATTCTCTATTCCTATCCCTCATCCACTCTTCCCTACTCATCATCTATTAATCCTCACCCCGTTTATTCCTCATTCCTTGGCCCATTCTACTTTGGGACATTTTATCATTGTTCTATCCTCAACCATGACCCTATTGTTTTATATTCGGTCATTTTCTATTATTCTATTCTTGGCCACATTTCTATTATCTTATTTTCATTGTTCTATTTTCATTTATATTTCCTTATTCCATTCTTGATCACTGTGGACAACACTTCTACATGGTTTCCATACCTTATTGTTCTCCATCCCTTATGCCACCACATCTTGCTTCTTAAACCTATATAAGTAGCCCATGTATGTAGATGGTTCTTCATTCTGGATATCAACTTGGCATAAGCCTCCTTGTCTTCTCTCCTCCCATCTGAAGTCCTTACTCAGGCTGTCACCCTCAGCACCCTTGGCACCTTCCCGGATACTTCCTCTGTCTGAAATCAGTGGCACACACAGAAAGTAGGTGCAATCCATGAGTATGTTGAAGCCAAGCTACCCTGATCGGTCTCCAGACTTGGCCAATTCCCACTAACATTGTGAAGCCAACACTATTGCAACAGTGCTTGGCCCATGCACCATTGGCATTTACGGTGCCTGACACTCTCTATATTTTCTTGCATTTGCATGGTCACTTTTAATAATTATTAATTTTCTATCTAGTTACAGGTCTTGCTTTCTCAATGTCTCCAAAGACCTGTCTTCAGTTCTCTTTCTGATCTTCTGAGTCTGTCTAAATTCTCTTCATCCTTGTTTTATTTTAACCAAGACCCCCAAACACTTCAGCACATATCACTTGTTCCCTCTCTTATTTTTTTTCTCTCAATTCATTTTCCTCAGTCTCAACTGAATTATTTGAAATAAATCAAATATATATATATATATACTACTGAGACTACCTCAAAGTCTCATCTACATCTTCCTCATCCTCTTCTTCACCCTTTTCCTTCTCTTTTCCTTTTTCCTTCTCTTTTCCTTTTTCCTTATCTTCTTCCACCCCCTCCTTTCCATCTCCATCTTCCAAACCATCCTGAACCCTGGTTGGCCCATCTTTCTGGCCAACCTGACCCAAGCCCCCTGACCCATCCTCTGTTGAGATGAGAGACAGAGGAGATAGGGGATTAGGGAGGAATTAGGAGATATAGAATTGAGGGCACAGAGAAGTCCATATATGCAGAGAATAGACTTAGGAAATATATTTGGGAATAAGGGAGCATCAGAGAAAAAAAAAGTTGTATTAGAACAACTGGAAAAGTATATACAAAAGTACCGCACACATATGTAGAAGTGGTGGATCGAGACATGGTGGCCTATATGCTAGGCACCTACTGAGGGAGAGAGATACAGGGGACAAAAAGAGATCAGATGCATCCAGAGTGTTTTGGAACCATAAATGAGGTAACCCGAGAACCGTGACAAAACTTTGGTGTAAAGAAAGTCTAATCAAGTTCTCCAACAAGACGAGGGCAAGTGGAAGCCTGTCTGGGTTGATGTCCAAAAAGAATTGTTTAGAGGGGGCCTTGGCAGGTGCCTTTGCAATTCCGTGTAGGAATAATAGTTTGTGTTCGTGAACTATTATTCTACCCTTGCCTAGGATTATTTCCACGGATGTTCTATAAATCTGATTTAGTTCTTTTACTATGTTTTTGCGTACCTTTTATGTTTTAACCGAGAACCCTTTGTCAAGCACTGACCTTTGGATCAATGTACTCAAGAGAGGGAGACACTGACCTTCGGATCAATGTGTCTATGAGAAGGTGGCACTGGCCTTCGGACCAACGTATCAGAGTGGCACTGACCTTCGGATCAACGTACCTAAGGGTGCTTGATGCTGTCAGGAGCTGGATACTGACGGACTTCGGTACTGCCAAAAGGTGTTGTCGAAAGGTCGGGCGGACTATGGCCAAGTCCTGCAGGCCAAGAGTAGTGGCTTTCGCTTCAACGTGCTCGTGCGTTGCGCCCTACTTGCCGTGCGTGCCACTGTATTTGCAACAGACAGATACTCAGGGGGATGCTGAAGATGCCGGCCTGAGTCGAGGACTTAACAGAAGAGAAGAAGGTAGAAGGGCCTAAGCCTAGTCGATACCCAGAATGAAGAACTAAGTACATGCATGTCCTACTTATATAGGTTAAGAAGCGACATGTGGAATAAGGAATGTGGGACAACAAGGTATGCAGAGCAATGTGGTTGTTGTCTACAACGAACAAAATTAGAACAAGGAATGCAAAGCGGGGATAGAACAATAAAAGACAGTATAATAGGATCGTGACTCAAAAGGGGACAATAAGGAGTGGCTGGATATAAAACAATGGGTCGCGTCCGAGGATAATACAAGGACGGGGAGTCCTGAGGTGAAAACGAGCCGAGGAGTGCAGATGGTGAATGTGCCGAGCCGGGACCGGCGCACCAAGTGTTATGCGGGCAACGCGGGCACTTGGTCGTGGATATAGAGTAATTGCTCGGTCGGCACTGCCGGCAGATGGGTCTCGGTATGTGGACTTGACAGATGCACAAGATAATCCAATGGACTATGGGTGATAGTAAGATAGATTGTTAAGTTACTTTACGCTACAGAACTAGCCTCTATATATACTAATTCTAAGCTGATTATGTAACTCCCCGATAAGGCAAGACCTTCCTGAAATTAGTGGAAGGGTGTGGAAAGGAAAGGAAGGTCCTGGAAGCCTGTGGCAGTTACGAGTCACCCTGTAGTCACAAATGAGTCACCCTATAGTCATTAATGAGTCATGTTCCCATGGCTAGTAGTCTCATGACTGGTCAAGTCATGAAATATTAATAATAAGTAAGCCAAGCTTCTGGGCTGACCTATAGTGTAATAGCTATTACCTGAGCCCAGGAATTTGTTGTACAATTGAATCTTGAGAGCTTGAGCTAGTAATTTGGCACCATTTTCCATGTATAAGTGTTTGGCACCTGGCTGTGGGCCCTTGTGGGTCCAAATAGAAATAAGCGAAATATATGAGT
>QLPG01017737.1:0-19996 GCA_003314385.1 Gomphus sp. MG54 | reverse complement strand
TTTTTTTTCCCAAAAATTCAAAATAAGGGACAGACAATCAAGGAGGGTGCATGTTATGATATGAAGGAATGACATAGTAGTAATTAAACATAATATCTCCCAAGGTCAAAGCAATGGTGCAGTTCAGAGTAGGGTTAGGCTTCAACTTGTATGTTATGCCCACCAGATCATACTGGACTCTAATTTCGTAAAAGTGAGAGCAGAAGTGAAGTCTAAGATGAATGGAAAGAAGCTTAGTCAAAATCTTAGTTGATTATCTGACTGAATACTAAACTACAGAATGTACAAGATCTTTATACTCCTTTTGAATCTACAAGGAGTTGACTAGATTCCTATGATAGATAAGAAAGTCTGAGGATTGTAAAAAGTGAGAACAGAAATACTATGTCCTAATCTTGATCTCCTCTGTGACATTGAGGGGTGACATGTCACCCCAATTCCCAATGGAGTTATCCTATAAGGATTATAGCAGCAGATTATATATCAGAGATAGAAAAAAATTGCAAATAAGGAAAATGGAGAAGAACACAATGAAGAAAGTATTAAACATTAATGAAGTGAAAATGGATTTATGAGCATATGGGGATTGATGTAAATAAGTGGGGCAAATTGACAGGTGCATGTGATGCCAAGACAGATACACGAGGTGCATATAGTTCAAGGGCTGAGGGTATAAGTTGAATAGGTGAGTGAGGGCAGAGTTAGGCTGAGTGGGCTAAAATGAATAGTCAGGCATGCCAGTGTATGGTTCCTAATAGTGCAACACATGAGTTGAAGCCAAGTCTTTATGACTGTGAATTCCCAGCATCAACTATCACATAGTTGCAGTCATGAGTTGACTGCCTGCCCTTAAGCATCTGGGCACTTCTTTGTCTATATGTCTGTCTGTCTCCTATCCTCAATCTTCCACCCTATAATAGTCTGACCTATGACCTCTGATCCCCTGCCATTCATGGACAGGCTAATCTCCCCCATGGAATAAGTATTAATTAAGTGCCTGAAACATGGACTTAACAGTATATTTGAACTTACACTCCTGATAATTAATGAGACACAGCACATGTATTAAGGCACTACAGACAATTACAGAAGTGTCTATCTGCCATACAGTGTTACCCTGGGATACACCCACCACTGCACCCAGCATCCATACCCCTCAGAACTATAGTTGGATATGGTAGATAGGGTTTCCTGGGGTTTTCCCATGCTATTATATCAGAGAGTCGATGGGAAAAATAGGATGATAATCTCCCAGATTTTACTACAATTTTATCTGTATTTATTGCTAGGGAAGGTATTACTCTATAGCAATTCTATTTGGAGTCAAGTCCTGGGTTTACTCTCCGTTTAGGTGCTGATCCATGAAACCAGTCTGGGCACCAAAGCACCGGTTTATAGATTTATGGCTCTCCCACAAGTGAGATAAAATGTGTAGTGATACAATATAATAGTATGATATTGGAAACCCAACTGTATCCCAGCCTTGCTATATGACAAGTAGCTGGTTCTCTAGTTCCAAATAGGAAGTATGCACTTGGTGCTTAACCTTCGGTTCAGCATGAGGCAAAGATATTCAAGTGTAGCCTAATGGCTAGTATAATAGGGGGAACAGATATGTTCTAATTTGTTGTTATACTACTACAAATTGCTAGTGTTTTATATAAAATAGAAAACTTATTTATAAGTGAAAACTTCATGGAGTGAAGTTAGAAGCCGGCCAAATGCAGCTGTGCATGTGTGTTATGAACTGACTCTGACCACTCTCCAAAAACAGACTCTCCGCAACCTGACCGGAAAACCACAATGTCCGATCCCAACACTTTCCGTAACTCCAGAAATCAAGATTCCACACGTAAACAACCTTAAGATCGACGCATACCTCGCCCCTTGTTTTCACCCCCCATTAGCCCCCTTGTATTTTTTCCTGCCCCTTGTCTTTACTCGGCACAAGATAGTACAAGGATAGATACATGTATATAAGACACTAGTCGACTGGACTATTTGCCAGTACAAATATCAAATTAGTTCTGCGTTATAGTTCCGATTCAGTTCTGGTAACTTTCCAACTTTCCAAATTTAGGGACAGATGATCGAGGAGGGCGCAACACATAAGCTGAAGCCAGTCCCTGCGACCTCATACCACTCAAATGACTAGTCAACCTACCTATACTGTAAACAGTCTGAGACCCTGGCACTTCCGTCCTTCCATACTTTCATCCAAACCAACCTCCGATTCCCAAATACTCTAGGAACAAGGACTTCCAGAGACCTATTGGAACCCTCAGAAACAATCCTAGAAGCACTAGCTAAGCGCCTAATATGTGATCTTAACAGTGTGGTATATCCACATATATGCAGTGGGAATGATATAGATGGAAACTTCACAGGGGGGAAGTTGGAAATAGCATAGAATAGGAAATAGACTGAATAAGAAACCACATGCCAGTATATACCCTTCCCAACATGTCCAAATGAGGTGAGCTGGCCCTTGGGATTAGGTATGGGTCCAGGTGTGCGGTGTTATGGAAAACATGCTCCTAAATTCATGAGAATATTTGTGAGTCTTCTCTATAGTGTATAGGACTTTGGTGTGAAGCTGCGCCTTGATTGTGTAATGGTTGGGGGAGATATTGGAGCTTCAGTGTGGGAAATATATATAATATGACTCAACAGTCCCTGGTTCCAACAAGAACCCTGTGCCCACCCTGGAGCTGCCATCTGAATCTTGAGTGTCAAGCACAAATTCCCATCTGTGCTCAACCCTGTCAAATCTGTGTTTTGTCCCTCAAGTCAACTCCCTGGTGCCATGTCTGACACCAAGGATGCCAACAATGCATGAGCTGAGTACTATTGCAATAGTACTGACTTCACAATGCTGGCAGGAATTGGCCAAGTCCTGCAAACTGATTGGGGTGGCTTGGCTTCAACGTACTTGTGCATTGCACCCTACTTTCCATGCATGCCACTGATTTAGGACAGAAGAGATACTCAGGAGAGTGCTGAGAGTGTTGGCCCAAGTAGAGGACTTCAGATGGGAGGAGGGAATACAAGAAGGTGTAAGCCAAGTCAATATTCAGAATGAGGAAATATCTACATCCATGTACTACTTACATAGGTTAATAAGTGAGATGTGGAATCAGGGTGGTGTAAGACATGGAGAAGAACAATAAGGTATGAAGAGCATGTGGAGGTAATGTCCACAATGTTCAAGAATAGAACAAAGAAATGTAAATGAGAATAGAACAATGAAAATGTGGCAAAATAAGATAACAGAAATGTGACCGAGAATAAGACAATAGAAAATGGCCAAATATAAAACAATAGGGTCATGACCAAGGATAAAACAATAGAAAATATCCCAAGGTGAAATGGGCCAAGAATAAAAGAATACATGAGTTGGCAATAATCAATAATCAATAAAGAAGGGGTGGATGATGAATGGAGAGGGAGGTGTGAATGTACTGAGCCAAGACCAATGTACTGAGTGACTTGTATTTGATTTGGTCAATTGTGCATGGAATTTTGAGTGCTCTTTTGGTTGGCACTACCAAGTGAACTGATGCTTGGTATGTGTACTTGACATGCCACCAAGAATGGCCCCATCTGACCACTTGAATAATGTGCCCAACCTCACTGAGGCTATCTCTATTCTGGTAAGGAATTTGGCTAGCCCCAAGTCAGTCCCCCAAATAAAGGTCTGGGACCTGGACCCCTTTGATTGTTCTGACTCCAAAAAATTCCAAGCATTCCTCATACAGTGTACCCTGAATTTCCATAATCACCCTGACACCTTTGATTCCAATAATGCCAAGGTAATCTATGTACTATTGTACCTGACAAGCACTACATTGGACTGTTTGATCCTGCCCTCACCTCTGATAGCAAGCCATCCTTGCTCTATGACTATCAAGATTTTGTGTCTGAACTCAAGACCAACTTCAGTCCCCATAACCCAGAAGGGGAGTCCAATGCTAATGTTGAAAACCTCCACATGCATGACAACCAGCATATCATGAATTATGTGGTCAAGTTTAATTGACTTGCCATCATGTCCAATGGGGTGACTCTGCACTCTGCTGCCAGTTCTACAGCAGTCTTCTAAGCAGGATCAAGGACAAGATTGCCCAGGGAGGGAAACTATACTCCCTACCCCAACTTCAACTCCTGTCCCAATCCATTGATGCCCATTACTGGGAACATCAATTTGAGGTAGCTAGGGAGTCTACCTCTGCTAGCTAACAATAAGGGAAAATCCCCCACCAATCTGAATCCTGCCACTAACCCTGGCAACAAAACAGCCAACACTGGCCAACCTATGAACCCATCTAGTAGTAATGTTAAATCCACATGTCAGGTGCTTAAGAAGATGCTTCTGGAAAGATTGCATAGGTTTCCTAAGGGTTCCATGAAGGGGGTTGAGATTCCAGAGTCATAGAGGGTCAAGGGTTGGATTTGCAGATGGGGACAGAAAGGATGGTAAGTGGATGAGAAGTGCCGAGGTCTTAGGGTAAGGGTCAATTGCAGTATTGAGTTGATATGACTAGTTGTTCAGGTGTTCAAAGTCAGAGGGACTTGGCTTCAACTTATATGTTGTGCCCTCCTCGATTGTCTGTCCCTAATTTTGGAAAGTTAGAAAGGTGATAGGACTAAGTCAGAAAAGTACCGGAACTGAATCAGAACTTAGGATGCAAATTAAGTCGATATTCATACTGGCAAATAGTCCAGTTGACTGAGGTTATATACATGTAGCTACTCCTTGTATTACTATGGTCTGGTCAAAAGACAAGGGGAGGAGGAAAATACCAGGGGTTAATACAAACATAAAAACAAGGGAGTGAGATATGCGATGATTTTATAGGACACTGGTTCCGAGAGGGGCACCTTGGTTACAGAATTGCAGAAGGTTGGAATTTACAGAACTTTGGGTTTGTTAGGATAGGATTGCAGGAAAGCGGTTGAGGGGCCTGTTTCAGATTATGGTCATAAAAGTCCCAGAAAGGGTGTGGACAGTTGGCAGGAGTTAAAATGGTTTTACTAGGGGCAGGAGCCATAACATGTGACTGAATATAAAACAATAGGGTCATGACCAAGAATAAGTCAATAGAAATTTACCAAGGTAAAATGGGAAAGGGGAGAAGATCAGGAATAAAAGAATAAACAAAGGTAGAAAGGGTGGGATGAAGGGAAGTGGACCGAGTGATGAACCAAATATACTGAGCTGAGACCACTTACTAGTGAAGAGATGACTTGTCACTGGTGTGTGGGATTAAACAGTAGAGATTGTTCAGCGGTAGACCAAGTGAACAGAGGCTTGGTATTGTGTACTTAACAATGGACCAATTTCCATTTGAACTCCACCAGTGATGATTTCCTGTGAGGCTTGTATTTATGTTAACAATAAACAAATCACAAGGACAGTCTTTGAAAACAGTAGGAATTAATTTACAGCACCCTGAATTTGTGCATGGTCAACTATACATGGCTACATATATCAAGGGATACAAATTGGGAGAGAGTAGGAACACTCTTTCTTGGAACACACACCTTCACACTCTAATTTCTTCACACACCACCCTTCCCCCTTCCCTTCTCTGCCTTACTTCTTACTACAACCCCAAAATGGTGCTGCAACCCTCTGGTCCACAACTGAGTCTGCAATGTCTGCAGACACCTGGCGGCCAACAATGTAGAGCCACCTCCTTGACCCAGGAAGCCCTGTTGCTATCCTGGCTCCCTGAGGTATAACTGAAGCTAACAAAACTGACCTCTCTGCCCTAGTGAATGCCCTCGAAACCTTTGGGGACTTAGGAAAGGGAGTACATATAACATAGGTAGGGACAGCATGGCCCAGCTAACTGCTATTACTAGATTACTGCAAGAAGCCTCCCAGCTCTATGGTGACCACCACCCCATATTGAACAACGACTTCCAATCAGCAATAAACAACATCAAACAGGCCATCGCTGCACGACCGACCTATAGTAACACAGCGCCCCACCCCCTTTCCTATGCCAATATGGTCAAAAATGGAGAAGCAAGCAACCAGGCAATCCTTAAACCGAAAACCTCAGCCAAACTTCGAGAAAAGCAGATCTTCATCTCACTGAAGAACTCAGACAAGACCGGAGAACACCATGGAGTTGCCCCCACTATACTCACAAAAATATGTGACAATATACTAACTAAATTCTTTGCAGATCCCCAAAATGGAGGACTAGATATGCCTTCCCCACTCCACGGTACCTCCAAATCGGTGGCCGGAAACCTTACACTCACATTCAAAATTGCGGACGATGCTAATCGAGCCTGGGTACATGCACAAGGATGGGTGAAGCTAATTGATCCAATGGCTATGGTCCCACAATGCACCTACCCAGTAGTTGCACACAATGTACTGACCTCCTTCTGGCACGATCCTGACAACCCCAAAGATATGATTCAAATTATCGAGACCATCAACGGCGACGCTACAGCCTCAGACTTCTCCATCGAAAAAATTGAATGGCTAAACAGCCTAGACTCTTGAAACAAAAGTCAGTTTGGCCCGCTCATGATTAGCTTCAAGAATAAGATGGCAGAAAACATGGCGATCAACCAGGGTCTAGCCATTGATGGCATGCTTTGCAACACCAGTATATACATACCCAGACCACCCCAGTGCTTCCAATGCCAAGACTGGGGGCATTGAGCGATGGAGTATAATGGGGAGAAGCACTGTGGACGATGCACGGGCCCACACCTGACCACCGAACACTCATGCATGCATGAAAACCCATGTCTGCTGAACCAACGCTGCTGTCAGGGGAACCCCCGATCATGAACCCTGACCAGCACCGACCCACCCGTACTCCACACCCACCGACCGAAGTCCGTTCAACCCACTCACAGCAGTACCGAGCGTACCGCACACCAAACCATCATCCCTGTTGGCAAGTACCCTTTAGAAGGGTTGACTGTAACTCTTGGCTCCCCTTTCATCATTTGTTCTCAGGGTCGAGGCCCTGGCAGAACTTCCCAGTCGGTACGGAGGGCGATGCCTGGTAGAGCACGGAGCGCCATAGCGATAGTGTTTATATACAGTAGTCAGTGGGTGAAGGGTTCCCTAGAGTTTTCTCTTTGGATCCCCCTTCGCCAGGTAGGCTAGCCCCCATGTATCAGGTACCATTCCAAACTTTGGATCCCGCTTTGCCAGCGCGCCACCTTAGGGTAGAACGCCTGCTTAGGTTGCCCTTACAGCTGCTCTATTGAAAGACCCAAGTGCGCCAACTGTGCCAGTGACCATGCTAGCTGGATACGGAGCTGCCCAAATTCAAAATCTGCATTCAACGCCCAAACCAGAAGGGAGGAATACCATACTGGGCAATATGAATCGCACACCCCATTCACCTTCATCACTGCAGGACCCAGCTCCAACAAGACACCAAACGCCCACCCTTCTCCATCCCCTCAACCGGTAGTTAACATCATTAGAGCGACTTCTCCCCCCATCCTGCCCCCTAATGTGTGAGAGCATTTGGCACAATACACTAAATATCACTCAACAAAACTGCAAGCACTCGAAGGACATCACTCTTACCCTGATCAACATAACTGACCCTGCCAAATTCGATCTTATTCTTATTCAAGAACCTTACATTTACCCACACTCCCAGCTCACTATAGCCTCTCTAAAATGGTTCCCTATCTACCCGGTGCAAGAACCAGATGACATGAGCCCCCCTCTCTCAGTTATACTAGTATCTACACAGCTGACTTCTTCCTCTTCACAACAGATTCACATTCCCTCTAACCTGATTACTGTGCTGACAATCTCCACCCAAAATGCCTCCATTGACTTCTACAACATCTACAACCCCCCTAATACCAATACCACCATCACCCACCTCCAAGGCTGGTTATTACAACACCCCCCTAGTCCAATCACATCTATGGTTTGGGCAGGCGACTTCAACAAACACAATGTCATGTGGACAGGCAGCGCTCACCCCAACAGATGCCGGCAAAGCAACACAGAGGATCTCCTCACGATCCTAGCACAAGGTCACATGGAGCTCTGCCTACCACAGGGAACCCCAACTTACCAATCCGACAGTCACCACACTTGGTCTACCATTGACCTCCTCTTCTGCTCTACTAAAATCACCCATCGTATCCTAGCCTGCAACACCAATCATAACACTCGCATCCCAAGCACCGACCACCTCCCCGTACATACTACAATTGACATTCAACCAGCACGAAACCATGTTACGCCAGGACACAATTTCAGAAATGTTGACTGGGATGAATTTGCAAAAGGACCGGTAAATAATCTTGATGCAAAACTGATAGACCCAGCCATAGCTCCAACCTCCCCACCGGACCTTGACCGATATATAGCCTATCTGACAATAGCCATTCAGGCCACAATCCGAGACAAGGTCCCACAATCAAAAATAACCCCCTATATGAAGCGTTGGTGGACGCTGGAGCTCACTGTGCTACGTCATAAATTTGCCCAAGCCAGCCGCGCTGAGTTTATAGCAAGGGATACAATGCATGGCCCTATTATGAGAACCCAGTGTAACAAAGCTCGCAATGTATACATCAAAGCTATGCAGACCGCGAAGGAACGACACTGGAAAGGATGGTTAGAAAATGCCACAGAATGTGATGTCTGGTCAGCAGGCAAGCTCACAAAAAACCTGCTATCAGATACTGGCTGCCATCGAATCCCTACGCTCTTAAAGAAGGACACTGAAGGCAATACCCTATCCGAATATAGAACAGATGAAGACAAAGTGACGATTTTCAAAAACCTATTCTTCCCACCAAAGCCTGCTGACCTCCAACCCACCGATAACGACTCTGATCCCCACCTACTCCACTTCGCTTCAGTCTACCAGCCCCACATCAAATACAGCGACAAATCAACAAAACCAGTCCTCACAAGGTACCTGGATCGGACGGCATCCCAAATATAGTCCTCAAGAAAATATCATACATTCTCATCCCGCTCCTGCACACTTGTCTCACCACTATTATATGCCTTAACTACTTTCCAAAGGCATGGAGAGTGTGGAACACTGTAGTCATTCGGAAGCAAGGATGCCCAGACTATACCGCTGCAAAGGCCTACCACCCCATCACCCTTTACAATACCATGGGCAAGGTCCTATCCGGAGTCATGACAGATATTACAGTCTACCTCACCCTCCGACACTCTCTCCTACCTCCAAATCACTTTGGCGGCCTCCCTGCAAGGACAACAACCGACTCTCTCCTATACCTTATGCACAAAGTTAAGGGTGCATGGCGGCATAACAAGGTGGTTACTATTGTATTTCTTGACATTACTAACACTTTCCCAAATGCTGTTACCAACCGCCTCATCAAGAACATGATCAGATTAGGATACCCAACGGAGATAGTGAACTTCTTCAAGTCCATGCTTGAGGATAGACACACTATGCTGAGTTTTGATGATTTTGTCTCTGAGCCCATAAATATCAATAACGGCATTGGGCAAGGTGAAACTAGCTCTATGATACTGTATCTTATCTATAGCTACGGTCTGGTGTCAATTCCAAAGGGACGAAATGAGGGTGGCAGCGCATACGTGGATGACAACTTCTTTGTTACAATGGCAGACACATTCGAGGAATGTGACAAATTACTCAACAACATGCTTGAAAAACAAGTATCCTGGTCAGCCTCACATAACTCCAAAGCTAAGATATCTAAGTTTCAATGTCTACGACTTACATGACGCAAGAACATTACAAGACAGGACTTTATCCATCGACACTCAGGCCATATAATTCAATGTGTCCCAGAAGCCAGACTATTAGGGGTGAAAATTGACCAGGAGCTAAGATGGCATCAGCATGTAGAGTGTGCAATAGACAACGGTCAGAAATTACTTCTAGCAATCAATAGGCTGACCCATCCCTCCTTTGGCCTTCCTGAACACCATGTTTGACAGCTTTTTATATCCATGGTTCTGCCTGTTGGACATATGCATAAGCAGATTTTATTCATCTTTCACTATCATTTATACTATCACTGCCACCAGAGTCAAAACACAAACAATCTCAATTTAACAAGTCGAGCCGAGATTACCGAGACGCATACACATCACATGCACACGAGTCGAATACATTTCCAAACCAAGTCGAGTCGAGGTGCAAACATGCGCACACATACTACTTCACCACATCGAGATGAGGGATCACAATTACAGCTATCCAACTCCAACATTGAGTCGAGACCAGTCAGGGAATGAACCCAGACTACACAAACAGACTAACCAGAGGACACTATTCTTCATTTTCTTTCTTCCATTTCCTTTTTCCACACACCCCGAAAACTTCAACATCGTTCTCCTATAACATCACCCATCTTCTAAACATCATAAACAATTTTCCGCTTCCAATCGTTGTTCCACTCCTATGTATCTTCATATAAATAAGTAGTAAAAATGTCCAGAATGATAACACGTTTTTCTATCGAGTCATCAGTTATCTCGTTGGACTTAAGTTCACTTTCTTCTTTCCTTGCACATAATCTTTAAAGTGCAATGGGCTCAGACCTCATTATTTAACTTCTTATTATAATATGATTAAGAGTCTCAGACTCTACCCTACGAGCACGCATGGCGACCACAACATCCCCACCGCGATATGACGTTCACAAGTTCTGAGATATCAAACCGAGACTATCACGAGACAACTGGCTATCCTGGAGCAGAGAGCTATTAGCAACAGCAAGCAATAGAGGGTTATATGACATGATTACCGGCTCAGATAAGTTCCCTACCACTGCCACTGCTACTACTCCCCTTTCAAGGCTTGAAGACGAGTGGAAGGACCAAAATGGCATCGCATACACTCAAATCTTGTTATGCGTGTCACCTGAGTATCAAACTGCTATCTCAGGAACGAAAGAGGTGGCTGAGGCATGGAGATTACTCACTAACAAATTCGAGTCCAAAGATCCGAGCAAGATCAGCATCGTTCGAACGAGATGCGAGACACACCATATGGCCGAGGGTCAACAAGTCTCTTCCTACATCACGACAATGAACGAGTACCGCGGACAACTTGAGAGAATGGGTGAGATGATTCCGGACTCGACTCACTCAGGGACCCTTCTCAGAAACCTCCTGGAGTCATGGAGATCAATCACTCAAACGATACGACAAATCACTTACAAACCTGATGAGATTGCTGAAAGACTTGAAGCGCATGAGGCAGACCTCAATGCCATCGAAGTTTCAACGCAGGCGGCCACAGCCTTTGTCGCATCCAACAAACGGGGCACTATCCCTATCAACGTGACAATTTCCCAGAGTCACCAGGCAATTATGAGACCTAACCAGCGACCGACGTACCACTGCAATAACTGCGGAAAAGACGGGCACTCATCAGCAAGATGTTTTGCCCCAGGAGGAGGACTCGTGGGTCAATTACCTTGGGGAAAACAGAGAAGTACCCCTACTCCATATCCCAGACCAAATAACTGCTCCATAATCCCAGTTAATGTGAACCGAGTCATAGAAAGGCGAGGAAGAGAGGAAGAAAGCAGCAGAGCAAAGCCAACAGAGAATCACATGATTTTAATGGCAGGCATTGTCAAAGAAGAAACGATGGACACGCCTACTACCAACGAATCAGCACTACTCAGTATCAACAATAATACGTACCCTTGGTTGATCGACTCGGTGGCATCCAGTCACCTGTCCGGGAACGCAGAATTATTTGAAAACATATACAAGATTCCGCCTATCAATATCGAAACATCTAGCGGGGAGTTTTTCACTGCTAATAAAAGAGGAATGATTCACCTTATAATCCAAAGTGATCCAGCCGCCAATCTCCCAGATTTGCCAATCATGCTTGCCGATGTCATATATGCACCGAAACTCAACACAAATCTCTTGTCAGTTGGAAAGATGACAAACACGAACCTAGATGTCATATTCAGCAAAGACACGACCTCATTGTCATTCCAGAACAAGATAATCGCTCACGGAATCAAAGTCAACAATCTATTCGTATACATGTCGATCGTCATAAAGACACCACCACCTATGAGAGCGTTAATCGCAAACAAAAACACCGACCTATCGTTGTGGCACAATAGACTGGCCCATGCCGGATACACGATGCTCGATCTCATGAGAAAACTCCACTCAGCAACCGGGCTTCCACCTACCTTCAAAGAACTACATAATCCGAGGATGTGCACAAGCTGCCCGTTTGGAAAACAAGCCCAATCACCATTCAAAAAGATCGAAGACTTACCAAATAACATCGCAGATCTGACGTGTGTGGGCCATTCGAAACGTCGCTTGGCAGATTCAAGTACTTTATTACCTGGATCGACGTGAAGACCAGATACGCAATCCTCAAGTTCCTCAAAAACAAGGAATGTGCAACAGTAACCGAGTCATTCAAAAGAGTCATGGCATGGATGTTGAGGCAGAGAGGGGCAGAGGTGAAAATAATCAGGACAGACAACGGAGGCGAGTACATGGGAGCAGAGTTTCAACTCACATGTGACAAATTAGGGATAATCCACCAAACAATCCCACCATACACACCAGAGCTCAATGGTATCACCGAACACTACAATCGCACCCTTCAAGAAGGTGCTATGACACTATTGCATGACACCAAATTCAGCAAAATGTTCTGGGTATCAGCAATACACACTGTGAATTTTGTATGCAACCGAATTCTTCATTCTAGGATTCACAAGATGCCGTATGAAGCCTTTTGGGGAAGCAAACCCAATGTTGACTGGCTTAGGATGTATGGAGCAAGATGCTGGGCCTTGGTACCCAAAGCAACTAGACGAAAAGGAGATTTCAAGTCAATAGAAGGAAAATTTGTAGGATATTATGATGATTCAAAGGCTTACAAGGTGTGGATACCTCAGAGTAGAACCATACTGAAGTCCAGGGACGTGATCTTCGATGAAAAAGACCATATCAAATGAGTCACAATCCACGGTACCGACGACGATGACTTGCCAGGCCTTTGGACCGAGTCACAACCCCCTGTCAGTGTCACACCGTCTGTTCAAACCCCTGCGAGTGGAACCTGGGACAAAAACAACGCACTTCCATTCCCATTAAGCCCGACAGCACAAACACCGATCGAAGAAGAAGACATGGAAATCAAAGAAGTGGGAATACACCACGAGGAAGAGAATGGGGATAGAGGTGAGCATGTTGAAGAGAAACCGGCTGATGAAGAAATAGAGAAAGGAGATGAGAAAAATGGTAATGAGATGGATGTGGACGACAAACCTACGGCCCCAAAGGACTTCAAATGCGGCCCTTGGATGGATCCCATGAACATCGAGTACGGCCGTGGAATGCGCCATCGAGCAGCACTGATAACGGAGATGGCAGCACTCGCAAACGGTTACACTGATCTAGAATCCACAGAGTCAGCGATGGTCACATTAGAAGACGACGAATCTACGAGTTACCATGACGCAATGAAGTCTCAAGATGCCGACAAATGGAAAGATGCGTGCACACATGAATACGACCTCCTCATGGGAGATCAAACGTGGACCATTGTTCCGCTACCTGCCGGCAAGAACGTCATTGGAAGCCGTTGGACCTTCAGAATAAAACATGATAACACAGGCCAAATCAATCGTTACAAGGCTCGACTCATTGCACAAGGGTTTTCTCAAGTCCCTGGGATCGATTTCAACGAAACCTACTCACCCACCATCCGTCTCACCTCGATCTGACTAATATTCGCCCTTGCATGCAAATACAACTTAGAGTTGCAACAAGTTAACGTTAAAGGAGCGTACCTCAACGGTCACATCGATGGAGAAGTATACATGTGACAACCGGAGGGATTTATCAGCGAAGGAGAAGAGAATATGGTGTGCAGACTCAACAAAGGGATTTACGGGCTCAAGCAGTCAGGGTGCCTCTGGCATCAAACGCTCAAGCACGAAATGCAAAGCATTGGCTTCACTCCTGGGACGGCCAACACAACGATCTACTTCCGCTTCGGAAAGGGAGGGTCAATCGAGCTAGTAGGCTGGTATGTGGATGACGGCCTTCTAGCAGCTAACTCGACAGAATCAATGGAGAAAATGATTAACAACATCAAGGGGATCTTCGACATACAGGAGCTAGGAAACCCAACTCGTCTCCTGGGTATCAAAATCGAACGGGAACACGATCTCGGTACACTACACATATCCCAACCGTCCTTCATTACGACAATCGCAAAGCGCTTCAATATCACCGCTGGTCGTTCAATCACATCCCCTATGGACCCCTCCATTGACCTTAAAAAAGCTGAGTCGCCAGCAAACCAGCCTCTTATTGACCTATCCTATGCATCCATAATAGGATGCCTAAACTACTGCACCATCTCAACTCGACCAGACATCACATTCGCCGTAAACAAATGTGCACAGTTCATTACACGAGCAACAACAGTCCACTGGGAGGCCGCAAAGAGGATCGTGAGATACTTGATGCACACGAAGGAGTACGGAATCATGTATGGAGAGAGTGGAGAGGGAGTGCAGGGATATGCACATGACATTTCAGGTTTCATAGATGCAGACTTTGCAGGAGATATGGTGGATAGGAGATCCACAAGCGGATGGCTATTCATGTTAATGGTGCGCTGATATGTTGGGCTTCGAAAAAACAGCACTTCGTTTGCAGATCCACTATGGAGGCGGAACTTGTCACAGGATCGTTCGCATCAGCCAAAGGCATATGGTTGATCAGACTCAGAAAGGACTTCAAACACTCCTTCACTACCATTCCCATCTTCACAGACAACCAATCCTCCATCGCATTCTCCTCCAATGACATTAATAACAATCGCACAAAGCACATCGACACCCATTATCACTATACTCGCGAGCAGATATCAACCGGCAATATCATACTTCACTACATCAAAACAAACGATAATCTGGCTGACATACTTACAAAACCATTACCTGCACGCAAGCACATCTATCTCTTAAACCTTTTAGGAGTTAGCCATGCTTGAGGAGGAGTGTTGGAAATACGCATAAGCAGATTTTATTCATCTTTCACTATCATTTCTACTATCACTGCCACCAGAGTCAAAACACAAACAATCTCAATTTAACAAGTCGAGCCGAGATTACGGAGACGCATATGTATCACACGCACACAAGTCGAATACATTTCCAAACCAAGTCGAGTCGAGGCGCAAACATGCGCACACATACTACTTCACCATATCGAGATGAGGGATCACGATTACAGCTATCCAACTCCAATATTGAGTCGAGACCAGTCAGGGAATGAATCCAGACTACACAAACAGACTAACCATAGGACACTATTCTTCATTTTCTTTCTTCCATTTCCTTTTTCCACACACCCCGAAAACTTCAACATCGTTCTCCTATAACATCACCCATCTTCTAAACATCATAAAAAATTTTCTGCTCCCAATCGTGGTTCCACTCCTATGTATCTTCATATAAATAAGTATTAAAAATGTCCAGAATGATAACACGTTTTTCTATCGAGTCATCAGTTATCTCGTTGGACTTAAGTTCACTTTCTTCTTTCCTTGCACATAATCTTAAGTGCAACGGGCTCGGACCTCATTATTTAACTTCTTATTATAACACTGCCTACAGTTGAATAGGCCCTACCAGTGTGGTATACTCCTATTTTAGCCAATGCGAGGACTGGCAGGAATACTGGATCTATAGGGCACACAAAGAAGCTAGACAAGATTCAGAGACTAGGATGCAAACTAATGACAGGCGCCTTCAGATGTACTGTGACGGACATTCTTGAGCTTCATGCCAATATACCGCCCATCCAAATACGATTGAACGACACATGTCACAGGGAAATTTTCCACCTTGCCACACTCCCAGAGACACACCTGCTATATGGCCCAATCCACAAAAGCACAAAGTGCCACCCACACTGACACCCCTCTACCATACACAATCTGCTCCACCATTATAACATTCGCCCTAACACCATCGAAACCAACAATCCTGCACGTCACCACCCTGGCTGGCGACCTGAATTCATGTCACACATCAGAGAAAACAAAGATGATGCAAAAGCTAATATCCATATTAGGATGGACGACCTTCAAATATTTTCAGATGGCTCTGGATACAAGGACAACATAGGGGCTGCCGCCATCATCCCTGAATCCGATAATCACCTAAAGCATTGCCTGGGAAAGAAAACAAGACACACAGTCTTTGAAGGTGAACTGGTTGGTATACTGCTAGCGTTGGAGCTTGTTGGTCAACACAATGAGGCAAAAACAGTACTAATTGCCCTAGACAACCAATCTGTGATCACAGCCCTCTGCGAAAACTGGGCACAGCCAGCACAGTATCTCTTGGATGAAATCCACAAGACCATTCACCTCTTGAAGAAAAGACGGCGTACCCTCCATATACACCTAGAATGGATCCCTGGCCACGAAGGCATACCAGGCAATGAGAGGGCTGACACTTTAGCAAAGGAGGCAGCTGAAGAAGCTGGCTCATTACTGGCCATGCTTCCAAGACTCCTGTGACATAAGCTGCCTGCCAGCATATCTGCTATCAAGGCTCATCGGAAAACCACAATACTCCCCAGATGGCAATCAATCTGGTCAAAATCACCCAGATTCAAAAAATTTTTAAGGATTGATGCCAAATTACCACATCGGCACCTATACAAGACACTGAGTCAGCTCCCCTGCCATGCCACTAGCATCATTGTCCAGCTCAGAACAGGACACGTTGCGCTCAATACATTTCTCAAGAAAATCAAGGCAATGGATAGCGCACTCTGCAACACCTGCCACTGACCTGAAACAGTGTCCCACTACCTGATCCACTGCATCAAATACAAAAACCAACGACACACTCTGTTAACAAACGCAGGCAAAGCATCACAGTCTATCCCTAGACTACTTAGCGACCCCAAAATAATACCACATACCCTACAGTTTATACAGGCCAGCAGGTGCTTTAAGGAATACTCCGATTTAGCACCACAGCAGTAACTGTAAACCCCCCCCCCCCTCTGGCTCTCGCATCCAGCCAGACCTCACTCCCCAACTATGGGTATGTACTAGTACCCCATGTGCCTCCCCGGCCATCACTCTAGTCGAACTGCAAAGCTACACCCACTGCTATTTCCAACTGCAACACCTGCCCTACATGTTTCACACCCTTCCTCAATGACATGCCTGATCCTTAGCTACCCATCCCCCATTTTCACTTTCATTTTCCTTGTGTTGCAGATGTTGGTGATGCAGGGAGTTTTGACCGCCGCTGGGTAACCAGCGGCGGGATCTCTACGCAGCAAGAGACAAAAGTCCATGGATGCAACCATCCAAAAGGGCATTAGGTTTAGAACCGTGTCACCAGCCCCAAGCATCTGCACACACAAGGCCTTTTTTTTTCCCCTCACGTGGACAATTTGCATTACTACAACCTTTACTTATTAGGGCAGGCATGTATCTACACAGTAGTTTACAGTGTGCCATAAGCGCTTAGCGCTTCGAGCACTCTAATTGATAGTCTCTCTCTCTCTCTCTCTGGGAGAGTACATACATGTGATGATTGATATCAAATAATGTGTATAATTGTTATAGCCCATGCCGCCAAACAAACCCTCATCAAACACCACAACCACCCACATCGTTTCCGAGACCTTCCTGACTGACCAAGCCTGGATAACCAATTCCCAGATGTCCGACATACATTCCGAGGATCTGCGATCCTGAACCTCCGAAGACTCCGAAGTCAAGTCAAGGTTCCGTTACCTTGATAACTGACGTGTAGGACCATTGCATACCTCACTCCCTTGTTTTCTCTTTTATATTGACCCCTTGTATCCCTTTCTCCTTGTTTTATGACCGGCAAAGATAGTACAAGGATAGTTGTATGTATATAGTCTTCCAGTCGACTGGACTGTTCGCTAGTACAAATATCGATTTAGTCTTGCACCTAGTTTCCGATTCATTTCCAGTGAACTCCCATCTCCTTTCCGAAATTAGGGACAGACGATCAAGGAGGGCGCAACACATAAGTTGAAGCCAAGTCCCTTTGACATTGAACACCTCAGTGACCGGATTGAACCATTCCACGACCGACCCTAAGTTCCCGGCACTTCCGCCTCTGCCCGTAGTCTGTCCAACTTCCGCCTTCGGTCCTCGGCCCCATTACGGACCTCTATGCTAACCTGGATACCCTTTCGGAAGTACTAGCTAAGCACCGACCCGTGGATTTAACAATAATATAAAAAAGTGTGGATTGAATATAATAATTGATAGATAGCATTGATAGGCTGATCAACTCATGTGGTGGGAAAGCCACCTTGCTAGCCTTCCACCTGAAGGGTGGAGGCATGGCTAGTAGATCTTAATGATCATATGAAATCATCTGATATAATATATATCATCTAATATCACCAAAGCTATCTAATATATCATTATAATGTATGACCAGATATGCATATTAATTGTATATCAAGATATGTATAATAATCACAAATAGACTGGTACAACTGTAATTTAACTTTGTAGTATTAGTTTGAAACTGTTAGGAACTGCACACTGGCATGCCCGACTATTCATTTCAGTCCACTCAGCCTAACTCCACCCTCACTCACCTATTCAACTATATGCCCTCAGCCCACAAACTATATGCACCTCATGTATCCATCTTGGCATCACATGCATTTGTCAATTCACTCCACTCATTTACATCAACCTCCATATGCTTGCAAATCCATTTTCACTTCATTTATGTTTAATCTCCTTTTCATTATGTTCCACTCCACTTTCCTTATTTTCAATTCCACTCTACTTTCCTTTTTTGCAATTCTGCTCTATCTCTAATATCCAATCTGCTATTACATTCCTGGTAGGGTAACTCCATTGAGAATTGGGGTGACACATCACCCCTCAATGTCACAGAGGAGATCAAGATTGGGACATGGTATTTCTGTTCTCGCTTTTCACAATCCTCGCTTTCTCATCGATTATAGGAATCTAGTCGACTCCTCGTAGATTTGAAAGTAGTATAAAGATCTTGTACATTCAGTAGTTCAGTCTTCAGTCAGATAATCAACTTTGATTTTGACTAAGTTTCTTCTGTCTTGCTATTCCAAAATTAGGGACCAGTGCAATCTGGTGGGCACAACATACAAGTTGAAGCCTTGCCCTACTCTGACCTCACCATTGTTTATCTTTGGGACATATTACATTTAATTACAACTACATCATTCTTTCACATCGTAACAGAAACAAATGAAGGACAAAAATTCATCATGTGATATCTAAGGATCTCTAATGATTACTCCAGATCACATCTAAAATAATTTACATTTTATGATTGAAAAGCTTATAAAATAATCATATCTCTTAGCCAAATGGGTCAAATCATCTAAAATGAGATGTGATCTTAGGAAGTTTTCCATGATATTAAAAAGTCACCAAATAACCCTAGGTATCACATATTATCTCCTCTGATTATGTGTGATTATCTTGGCTAGTTTACAGTCAAGTCACTCAAATACATGCAATGGTATTAAACATATGGTCAAAGTTGCTAAACCATTGAGACAGTTTTTTCAGCCACTGTCACACATATATGTGCCTGAGATTGCTGGACTTGACTTGTGTTTGGTTCATGGGCTTATGGAATTGTATAGGACTTGTTGTAACATTCTCTCACTCATGAAATAGGTGTTTGATTTTTAATTACATAATAAAATAGACATGGTAGATAGTTCTTGATTCAGTTATTCCCAACATATACATTCCTCTGATATAAGTACATAATTTCTCCTAACAATGATACCAGATCAGCAATCCACATTCGTAGTCGACAGCTTGGAAATAACATATTTGGCGAGAATGATAGGATTATTAATAACGGAAAGATCCATCAAATGCATTGTCCACAGAACCAATAGACTTGACTCTCATCGAGTGGAAATGGGTTCAGT
>QLPG01017720.1:0-10557 GCA_003314385.1 Gomphus sp. MG54 | reverse complement strand
CCGGCCTGCAGGACTTGGCCGGTTCCGACAGTACCTTCGGTAGTACCGGGTCCTGACAAGTTGCAACATCCAATAATTTTGCCAGAAAAAGAAGAGGAGAGAAACTGGCCGGTAGCAGTCAGAAAAAAATGGTCTGACTCTGGCCCATGTTAGGGAAACACCATTTGTGAGGAAGGTGTCAGATGAAAAGAATAGAAAGATGGGCTCTATAGATACATGAGCAGGTACTCCAAAAAAGACACCATCAGGATAAAATAATTCTGCCTATAGAATGAAGAGTAGTCAGATATTTGTTTCCTATGATGAGCTGTGCTTCAACTAATAAGAGGAAAGAAAGAACCCTAGCAGATAAGGTGTGACCAGAAGCTGAAGGTAAAATTTTCAGTGGAATCTACCTTTGAGAGGTAATAGTCATATGTGTGCATGTGCATGTTGTATACACACACTTATAACAGGAGAGAGTCAGGTACATTTTGTACACATGCCCATGCATGTGTACATAGTTGAGGTGGCAGGTTAGGCCCATGTCACAGGTGCTCTCAGCTTGACCCACACCCAAAACCAAGGACACCTGACCCAGTGACCAATGTGGGTTAGCCTAACCCATGCTATTCCCTAGGCATGAGTTGATACTACAATCAATGCTGAATGCCAGTGCCTGAGGATAGCGCATATGGTGCATACAGCACATATGGCACATATGGCATATATGGCACATATGGCACATATGTCATATATGGCACATATGGCACATATGGCATATATGGCACATATGGCATATATGGCACATATGGCATATATGGCACATATGGCACATATGGCACATATGGCACATATGGCATATATGGCACATATGGCATATATGGCACATATGGCACATATGGCACATATGGCACATATGGCACATGTGGCATGTATGGCATGTGCATATCGTCCATGTGTATGCAGGACATCCGTGTCATATGCACATGCGGTGCATGCACATCTGGCACATTTGTGTCATCCATGTGCATGTGCATATCATGTGTGCATGCGGCACATGTGTGTCATATGTGCACATGTGACACTGCAGGTTAGGCTGGGTTTCAAGTGCTTTCGGCTTGACCCACACCTACACCCAAGGATACCCAACCTGGTGACCCATGTGGTTTGGTGTAACCCATGCCATTTTCTATTCTTGTGGAGTTCTTGGTATAGATCATCCAGGTCTACTGAAAAGTTGTATGTCCTTGAAGAGGCCAGGTCTTGTTTAAGATGAATGGTGATGTCCAGGTGGTATCCTTTGTTGGCAAAGAAGAGGGAGATCCCCATTGTAGTATTTGGGGCATTGTTGTAAGTGAATTCCATGATTGGGAGAAGGTCTGCCCAGTTGTCCTACTGGTAATTGCAGTAGACCTGGAGGTATTGTTCCAATGTTTGGTTTATTTGTTTGGTTTGCCCATCACCTTCTGGATGGTACCCAGAGGTAAAGTGTAACTTCATATCTAGGGCCTTCCCTAGGGACCTAAAGGAGGAGGATATGAATTCCGTTCCATGGTGCAAGGTGACATGTGATAGGACCCCATGCTTGGAGAATACTAGAGGACAAATAGCTTGGCTAGGGTAGAGGCCGTGATGGTGTTGTGGGTGGGAATGAAGATGGATTGTTTGGTGATCCACAATGACAAGGATGGTGTCAAAGCCAGCTGACAGGGGTAGTTTCTCGATAAAGTCCATTGAGATAGAATTCCACGGGTGTATGAGAACTGGTAGTTATCTTAGAAGGCCATATGGATGGTGTCTTTGCGATTTGGAGTATATGAAAGTGGTACAGGATTTAATGTAGGGCTTAACAAAGTTTCAGAGTTCAAGCCAGATGTACTCCCTTCTAATAATTTCCAATGTCCAGTTTTGTCTAAAGTGTCCGGAAATGGGGTGGTCATGTTTGCCCTATAGGATCCATAAGTGAAGGCTGTCATTATCGGGGACATAGATGCATTTGTCAAGTAAGAGGAGACTGTTAGGGAATGGCATGGGTTAGGCCAACCTGCATAGGTCACCAGGTTATGTGTCCTTGGGTGTGGGTGTGGGTCAAGCCGAGAGCACCCATAACCTAGCCCAACCCATGGTGTCATGCATGTGTGTATGACACCTATGTACTGTACGTGCACATATATGACATGCACTTGCTACATGTGTGCAGGTGTGGCATACACCCGACACCTGTCAACCCATGGGAAAAAAACCATGGGTTGATGGGTTTGTTTTCCATGGGTTGGGTATGGGTCACCCACATTTGATCTGTGGGTGACCCATGCTATTCCCTAGAGACCATCCAGAGTAGTTGACCATCTTCCATTAGGTTTGTCAAGTTTTTCCAAGGTGGTTGGGTTGTCCCAAACTGCTACATGGATGTCTTTGTAGAGCTGCTCTATGTCCATTATTGTGGCTGTCCAAACTGGGGGGAAACATAGTGACATGGCCTGTAGGGATAAAACTAGTTGTTCTATGGTAAAAACAGGTCGGAGGTTGTGGGGGTTGACTGTGGGATAGTTGCTTCCCCCCTCTCTAGGATAGACATCCCATTGTCTAGTTAGTACATCCAGTTTGGCACCAATGTGTCCAGGGTGGAAGCAGATGATCATGTTGAACTGTGAAAGGTATTCCAACCATCAGACCTGTTGGTGGGTGAGGAGCTTGGTTGTAGAGAAGCATTCCAGGTTCTTATGGTCCATAACTACATCTATAGGGTTGGGGGAACCCTCTAGGTAGTGCCGCCAAGTTTTGAATGCTTCAAAGGCCACAAGTAACTCTTTGTCATACACATCATAGTTCAACTCCAGCAGGGTGAATGTTTGGGAGTGGAAGGCAATCAGTGTATGTCATTGTCTATGGGGGAGATAGTGAATAGTATGGCTGTGAGAGCATAATCAGATGTGTCCATTCTGACAATGAGTTGGAAGCCAAGGACCCATTGACTCAGCACTAGTGCTATGATAAAGGCCTTTTTGAGGGTTTTAAAGGATGTCCTACAATTCTCAGTAAAGTTCCATGGGCTTCTTTGCATGTCAAACAGGTTAGTGGAACTGTAGTGTTGGAATAGTTAAACATAAAACACCTACAGTATAGTAGACCTCCTTGATATAGGATACCTCCTTGATACAAATTGATTTTCCAAGGTCAATTCTCATTCCAGTAATACAGGGTTTTGCATAAGGAATCTACTATATATAAACAACATCTAATCCAAACCACACAAGGGAGGGAGAAGAATTGCATTCAGGAGGATTTTTCTTTCATTTAAATTTACTCAAATTTGATAACATACAGTGACTTACAAAACTGAGTCAATGTTTGGTGCTTTTGGACTATTCATTGAATAGCTTTGAATGTAAAACATATATAAAAAAGGTGTTGGTGAATCAAAGGAAGAATCTGATCAGGGCTATGCAACCATTAAACAATTATGTAATTCCGATCAGGGGTGATGAAGATATGGGCAATTCAAATCAAGGGCCCATTGACTCAGTTTTGTGAGATGGTGTCAGAACAATCAGAATCTGATGCTCCATCTATTATATAACATGCAACCCTTGATAGATGGTTACTATGGTAACCTTATCTTTCATGAGAACTCAAATTAAGGTATTTAATCCCCTCCAACATGTCCAGAACTTCACTACACTCCAATGCACCCCACTTCCTCTGCTCAAAAAGAAAACATCCTCTCCTTGGCCTCTCATGATCATTCCACTCGCACTATTGCCTCAAGACTTGGCCTCAGCCAGTCTACAGTATCCAGGACTCTCAGAACTCTCCATCCCCACCAGCCCTGCTCCTCTGGAGGTTGTCCCCCCAAGCTTTCCTCTAGAGATCAACATTTTATTTTATCACAAATTGCTACTGGCAGAGCTGCCAATGCTACTCAGGTAACCAAACACATCAATACAATTATCCCCCACCCAGTCTCCTCAGACACAGTCAGAAGACTCCTCAGGAAACATTCATTCAAGGCTGTGGTGAAGAAGAAAAAGCCCTTCCTCAGTACAAGGCATAGACAGCTGAGGGTGGCCTTTGCTTCAAAGCACAGAGAGTGGACTGTAGAGGACTGGAAGAGGGTCATTTGGTCAGATGAGACCAAAATCAACAGGTTTGGGTCAGATGGGAGGCAGTGGGTCTGGAAACAGAAGGGGGAGGGGTTGATTGAGAGAGAGGTACAGGGGACAGTCAAGTTTGGAGGGGGAAACATCATGGTATGGGGGTATATGGGATGGAATGGTGTTGGACAGCTTGTAGTGATTGAGGGGAAGATGAATGCTGATCAGTTTGTGTCCATTTTGGAGGATTACCTGCTGCCCAGCCTGGAGGAAAGTGGAATTCCTGAGGAACAGGTAATTTTTCAACAGGACAATGACCCAAAGCACAAGTCAAAGAAGGCCAAGAACTGGATGGAAAACAACAATATCACTCTCCTTGACTGGCCTGCACAGTCTCCAGACCTGAATCCTATTGAGCACCTCTGGGATCATGCAAAAAACAGGCTTAAGGAGTATCCAACACTGTCAAGTGCACGTACCGAGGCCCAGTAGTCTGGCAGTGCTGACCAAGTACCTAGCCAGTGACCAAGCAACATACTTAAATACTATCCCCGGCTCAGCACATCCTTCGTTCCCATTCCTCATCCCTAATCCTTATCCGCCTTATCCTACTCACCAATCCTATAATCCTACCTATTCCACTCCTCGTCCCCCTACCCATCTTACCTCGGGACATCTTACCCTTGCCTTATCTTCAGCTACGACTCCCTTGTCTTATAATCAACCACTTCCTATTGTCCTATCCTTGGCCATACTCCTATTATCTTATCTTTTATTGTTCTATCCCCATTTACATTTCCTCATTCTAATATTACTCATTGTGGAGAATACCCACATGCCCTGCATACCTTATTGTTCCACATTCCTTATTCCACATGTCACTTCTTAAACTATATAAGTAGGACATGCATGTACATACTTCCTCATTCTGGGTATCAACTAGGCTTAGGCCCTTCTACCTTCTTCCCCTCTGTTAAGTCCTTGACTCAGGCCAGCATCAGCAGCATCCTCCTGAGTATCTGTCTATGGCAAATCGGTGGCATGCACGGCAAGTAGGGTACAATGCATGAGTACATTGAAGCCAATGCCACTACTCCTGGCTTGTAGGACTTGGCCATTGTCCGCCCGACCCATTTTCGGCAGTTCCAAAGTCTATGATACCCGAAGCTTGACAAACACCACCCAAGGGAGTTTGGCAAATTTAGGAGAGAGTAGAGGAGGTATGGAATCACATACCACCAGAGGTGTGTCAGAATTTGATAGAGAGTATGCCTAGAAGACTTGAGACAGTAATTAAGGGCAAGGGGGGCAATACCAAGTACTAGAATTGAAACTTACTATTTCTCTGATACCCTCTCACAAAACTGAGTCAATGAGCCCTTGATTTGAATTGCCAATATCTTCATCACCCCTGACCGGAATTACATAATTTTTAATGGTTGCATAGCCCTGATCAGATTCTTTCTTTGATATACCAACACCTGTTTCATATATGTTCTACATTCAAAGCTATCTAATGAATAGTCCAAAAGCACCAAACATTGACTCAGTTTTGTGAGTCACTGTACAATCTTAAATCAGTTGTCAAGTACACATACCAAGTACCCTTTAACTCAGCAATACCAACCAACCAACTTTTACCCACTCACCAGTGACAAGTCTCCCATCACCAGTTCACGGCCTCAGCTCAGTATATCCAGTACATTTGGTACACCATATGGTTGTCCCACACCCTCCATCCATCACCATTTCCTCATTACCCATCCCTTCTCCTAACTGTTTCCCCTAGGAACAATTGCTATTCCTCTATTATCCAGTTACAGCCCTATTGTTTTATCTTTGGCGATTTTTTCATTATTCTATTCTCATCCACCCTCTCATTATTCTATTTTCAGCCATATTTCATTATTCTATTCTCACCTACATTTTCTATTCTATTCTTGATCACTGTGGACAATACCTCTACATGATTCTTCATACTTTATTGTTCTCTGTACCTTATGCCACCCTGTTCCACATCTTGCTTCTTAACCTATATAAGTAGTGGATGTATGTAGATAGTTCCTTACTCTGAATATCAACTTGGTTCATATCCCCTTGTCTGCCTTTTCCCTATCCAAAGTCCTTCACTTGGGTCGACATTCTCAGCATCTTCCTGGATATCTCTCCTGTCCAAATCAGTGGCATGCATGGAACAGCAGGGCACAACGCATGAGCACATTGAAGCCTAGCCACCCTGAACAGTCTGCAGGACTTGACCGACTCCTCAGCTTTACCGAGTCTTAACATCAGTGATTGCTCAAGTTTTCTGAGAGATTTTGTCATAGAATGTTCACATTAAGGAAGCTATGCATCTCCTATTGCTAATTACAAAAACATTGGGTGGGATTTGACCCAAACCGACCTAAATTGACCTTAATCTGACCACAAAGATATTGGGGCTATTAAAGTGTGACATGCGACATATTGATAATACAAAAGTGTGTTCCCATCTCTTCTCATCATCAACAACATATAAACTCTACATGAAAAGAAGCACAATGCCAAACAGGAGTCTATCAGAGAATGTCAAGAATCAAAAAAGGCACCATGCTAATGAGCAAAGGCTTTCTGATGCAGTTAAAGTGTACAAAGAGGGGCAGGCAACTTATTCAACAAAGAAATCATTGCGAGAAGTTGCTCATGAATTTGGAGTGGACTTCAATACTCTCAGTAGATGCATCAATGATAAAGGATCATCAATGCTCAAATTCAATTCTACAAAACAGAGGATTACAGCTCAAGAGGAAAAAACTCTTGTCACATTTATTACAGTATCAGCCAGTCATAGGTTTCCCCTAACTCACAGACAAATTAAGCAGTCAGTAAATGTAATCCTCGAAACCAAAGAAGGTCCTTCCTTCACCAAAGTTGGAAAGAAGTGGGTCTTTATTTTTCTTAGGCATCATCATGAGGAGTTACAAACATACTGGAGTAAATCTCTTGACACACAGTGAGCTAAATCATTGAACCCTGGTGCAGTAAAATCATGGTTTGACATTGTAGAGGAATTTGTTGTCAAACTAGGAATATAGCCAGAAGATATCTATGGAATAGATGAAAGTGGGTTTCCAACAGCGTATGGAGGATGTCAAGCTTCGGTTACTGATGGACTTTGGTACTGCCAAAGGGTACTGTCGAAAGGTTAGGCGGACTATGGCCAAGTCCTGCAGGCCAAGAGTAGTGGTGTTGGCTTCAACGTGCTCGTGCATTGTGCCCTACTTGCCGTGCATGCCACTGTATTTGCCACAGACAGATACTCGAGTGGATACTGATGATGCCAGCTCGAGTCGAGGACTTAACAGAAGAGAAGAAGGTAGAAGGGCCTAAGCCTAGTCGATACCCAGAATGAGGAAATATGTACATGCATGTCCTACTTATATAGGTTAAGAAGCAACATGTGGAATAAGGAATGTGGAACAATAAAGTATGCAGAGCATGTGGAATAAGGAATGTGGAACAATAAGGTATGCAGAGCATGTGGTTATTGTCCACAATGAATAAAATTAGAACAAGCAATGCAAAGCGGGGATAGGACAATAAAAGACAGGATAATAGAATCGTGACTCAAGATGGGACAATAAGAGTGCATTACTATAAAACAAGGGTTGTGCACAAAGATAAAACAAGGACAGGGAGTCCCGAGGTGAAATGGACCAGAGGGTGGGGACAAGGAGTGTGGATGGCAGGTGTACTGAGCCGAGACCGGCGTACCAAGTGTTATGCATGCGGCGTGGGCACTTGGTCATGGTCATAGGATGTCTACTCTGTCGGCACTGCCGAGTAGATGGGCCTCGGTATGTGTACTTGACAGAGGAAAGGAAAGGGTGGTAGGAGCCTGAGGAACAAAGACTCAACATAAGCAAGGAGGTGCAGATCGAGAAAATATTATAGCAATCATAACTATTTGTGCAGATGCAACAATAACGAAGCCAATGATTATCTATAAAGGAAAAAAGATGATGCAAGAATGGAATGATAATAGTGTTTCTGAAGCACAGTAAGCTTTTTTTCAAAAAGTCTAGATGCAAACTAAATTCTTTATTAGTATTGCACATTCTGAAAATAGATGGACAGATGGCAACCTTGCCTTTCAATGGTTAACTATGCTTTTTGACCCAGAAACAAAGGACAAGGCTGGTGGCTGCAAACCTGTTCTCATCCTCAATGGCCATAGCTCCTATTACACTGCAGCATTTCTAGATTGTGCCAGAGAAAATGATATAATAGTGCTTGGATACCTACCTCATTGCACTCATGCTCTGCAGGGTCTCAATGTTGTTTGCTTTGGAAAGATAAAGGAAACCTGGAAACAAGTCATAACCAACTTTGAGGAGGTTAATCAAAGATCAGTAGGCAAAAATGACTTCACTCACCTTTTTGAAATGGCATATAACCATGCCTTTGATGAAGAAACTGTCAAAGCAGCATTTCATGTCAATGGCATATACCCATTTAATCGTGATGCAATTTCTCCTACCCAAATGAAACCAAGCATGGCTACATCAACTAAAGGAGAGTTTCCACTTCCCCAATCAAATCATGTCCGAGTTATTGTTGGGGCCTTTCACCCAAACCCATCAGAAAGCCACCTGGTTGTATCTACATCAACATCCAGTCCAAGCCATATTACAATTTCCATTCCTTACGCTACCCTGTTCCACATCTTGCTTCTTAACTATATAAGTAGCAGGATGTATGTAGATAGTTCCTTACACAGAATATCAAATTGGTTCACATCCCTTTGTCCGTTTCCTATCTCTAAAGTCCTTCGCTCGAGCCGACGCCCTTGGCATCCTCATGAGACTCCTCCTACTATCTAAATTAGTAGCATGCATGGAACAGCAGGGCGCAACGCACGAGCACGTTGAAGCCTAGCCACCCCCAGAATGGTTTGCAGGACTTAACTGATATTTTGGTGTTACTGAATCCTGACACTTTCAGGCAAAAGATAGCAGAGCAGAGCAAGCAGAGGGAGGGAGAGGCCAGAGAAAGGACTAAAAAGGCTGATGAAAGAGCAGCAAGAAAGGATGCACTGGTGGCTTTAGAAGATCAGTGGGCGGTGATAAAAGCAAACCATGAGAAGAATCTTGCCATTTGGGAAGAAGAGTGTCAACATTTGGCAACAGATGGTGTTCCAAAGTGATCATGGCCAAAAAAACCCACAAGAGGTCGTAAACCAAAGCTCCCCCCACAATTGAATGAAGATGAAAATGAGGAAAATGAAGAATGCAATAAAGAAATGGATGACTAATGACAGTGGGCCACAAATTCCACATGCGGAGAATTAGATGTCACGCTTGTATCAAGGACCTATCCATGTGATATTTTGACCTGTTACACAAAAAAATTTACTCTGCGGCAACAACAGGTTTTTTGCCCCCATAATATAGAGCAAAAATGTTCTCAAGACACTTATCAGCTGTTATATAATTTAAAAAAAATTAATCTACAAAATTTTAAGCTAAAATTGAGCTTAACTGAAATCTGTATCAAGGAGGTCTCCTATACTGTATAGAAATTTGAAAATCTGAGGATGGACTGGATGTTCTTAACCTTGCATGGTTCAGGCTAATCTTGGATGACCTTGACTTTGTCATCAGCCATGGTGAGGCCATCTGGAGACAGGATGTATCCTAAATATTCTATGGTGTCAACGTGAAAGTTACATGAGCCCATGCAGGCATATAGGTGGTTCATGTCAAGTATATGTACCAAGGTCCCGATTATTCATCAGTACCAACCAAGCAACCATCCTACATCCACGTACAAGTGTCCACGCCATATGCATAAATACTTGGTGCGCCGGTCTCAGCTCGGTACATCCGCCATCCACACTCCTCGGTCCATTTCACCTGGGGACTCCCTGTCCTTGTATTATCCTCGGACACGACCCCATTGTTTTATACTCGGCCTGTTACGCCCCATGCCTCCAACAAACCCACACCAACCCCCACAATCACCCACCCCCGTCTCCGAATCCTCCCCGACCATCGAAGTACGGACCTGTTCCCGTTTCTGTTCCCGTTTCCGTTCCCGTTCCCGTAACACCCGTCCGAACCCCCACTAGTCCGGTTCCGATTCCCGTAACATAGGATTCCGCATCTTGATAACCGACGCGCTAGTATCGCGTACCTTACCCCCTTGTTCTTCCTTATTATTGACCCCTTGTACTCCTTTTCCTCCTTGTTTTATGACCGGCAAAAGTAGTACAAGGATAAGCCACATGTATATAATCTGACAGTCGACTGGACTGTTTGCTAGTACGAATATCGATTTAGTCTCCCACCAGTTTCCGATTCGTTTCCGGTAAACTCCCGCCTCCTTTCCGAAATTAGGGACAGACAATCGAGGAGGGCGCAACACATAAGTTGAAGCCAAGTCCCTTCGACCTCGAACACCTCAGTGACCGGATTGACTCAACATCCACCATCACCACATG
>QLPG01017676.1:0-11141 GCA_003314385.1 Gomphus sp. MG54 | reverse complement strand
ATACAAGGACGGGGAGTCCCGAGGTGAAACGAGCCGAGGAGTGCGGATGGCGAATGTGCTGAGCCGGGACCGGCGCACCAAGTGTTATGTGGGCAATGCGGGCACTTGGTCGTGGATATAGAGTAATTGCTCGGTCGGCACTGCCGGCGGATGGGTCTCGGTACGTGGACTTGACATGCACTTGCATCTTTATTTCTCTTTTGCACTTTTCACTTTTGCATTTGCGTTCTCTAGCGCTTAAAATAAGCGCCCATAATGACACACAATTGCACACCTTTGGGTCTTGTCTTTAGCATCCATATTGACAAGCCCCAAAGGCACTTGTTGCTCTGTGTGTCAGTTAACAGTCTCTTAAACTTTCCCTGCCATCAGTATCAGGTGGGTGCATACCTATTCGGTCAAGACAGAGAGAATATGTGTTTCAATATGCATGGAGCAATTAACTGCGCAATGTGAAGGCGGTCGACTTGTGAGTGTGGGGAATCATAGCAGCCGACACAAGCAGTGAACTGAGTGTGCAACACTCGTGGGTGCAGGGAACCATAGAGTCGGTTGACTTGTGAGTGCAATGAGTTCGGGGAATTGTATGTACTATGAGTTGCAGGAGTGATTTGGTAACGTTGGCGTTGATCTTGCCATTTCGCTAGTGCCAGATACTTCAAGTGTGGTGTCAACATGGAAGTACACATGAACCAATAGATTTCACCTTTCATACTGACCTGAATTTCAGGGTTATGTCGCTAATGAGGTGGAGATGGAATAGCATTTTGAAACTCCCTAACTTTTGAATATAAATGTACTGTAAAAACAATTTAGAATGACACATTGCTTTTGTCTATCAGATTGAAATGAGGGAAATTCAAGTTTGTTGTTGTTGTCTGCCTGAATTGACAGAAAAGTCTCTATATATCTTTACTCTACATTCCAGCCACTTAATCTTGTCATATACAGTTCCTGCTTTAATGTTCAACATTCAACATTCAACAGCTACCCCACATAGGATTTTCTCAACAAACCTTCTAATCCATATCTCTCACACTCTCCATATATATTACTATACCTCTCACATATGTCTCAAGAGAATGAGACACTTGTACACCTGTCATGACTAATATACCCAACCAGAGTTAGGATAAAATGACATATATTACATGAGAATCACTTGCTATCCTCAACACTCCCCCCACCTCAGCTTGTTGGTGGTCATTATCATATGATTACAACCATGTCGATACGAACACTTATGTTTTCTTTGTCCTGATATACAGGTCATCTTTTATTTATAACCTTGTCTTGGTTATACCTAGCTCTGGCATGGTGAGAAAGTGTTCTTCAATGGCAGAAAAAAGAGCACCACTCCCACCAATTTTCTCTAATGGCCAATACGCACCCGAGTGACGCTTGAACTTCAAAGTTGAAAAGCTGTACTTCCATGCCCCCACCATTGTCCTCTGCCATCTTGAATGAATATATTAAATGATTTAATATCTTAGATTTTAGGGTAGGCAAATAGATATGAGGGGAGAATAGAGGTCTTAGTGTTTAGTCTGTGTTCTAGCTCTAGATAAGAGACCTTTTGTTTCAATTTGTCATTGGAATTTATTGGGAGTGAAGTTTTATAATACTCTAGACACTCTAGTTATATAGTAAGTATAGCGTCTACTCGACACTGCGTCTGCCTGCGCACGCCCCTCCTAGAGGCGCGTGTGGTTCCCATCAATGACGCGTAGTAGGTGACTGACGCGTTTGTCACATGTCCGATGCGCGTGATGCGTTCATCGCTGCACGGGCGGCTCGATGTACGGGATATATAATATACGTGCTTACCTGGTTCCAACACGCCATGCCATTTCTCGACCAGACATCAACATAATATGTTGATGCTGGCTTCTCTCGGGATCGGTTTCAATATCATGATATCGATCTTTAAGAATGTCATGGTCGAATATTGTCAGAATTCTCCCGTGGATATTGGTGCCAATGGATCCTGATCAGCTCTACTTCTTAGCTTTGTGGGTTAGGCGAGGAGCCAACAAAATGTGTGATCATGAGTCGGGGAAAGGTATTGAGTGGGCTCATCCTCGGGCGTGATAGTAAAATTTCAACCTTGTTTGAATTTAATTCAATTCATCTTCGTTCTTTAACTGCCCTCAATATCCCAAGCGATTGCCAATATTATTTGCCGGGAGAGATAACAGGCAGGTGACAACACAAATGCTCCTCACTGTCATTTTGGCCATAAAACTTGAAGAATGGAAGGCCCCGACCGGAATAAAGCCTTTGCACCTGTTATTTAGATTTCAGCTCAGATGAATCTTGAGATTCTGAGAAGACTACCTTGAATGAAAAATAGAGATCCGTCCTGGTACTAGGAGTATACGTAGTATGCAAGTCCATCCATTTCATATCCTGGGGACAACTGTCAAATGAGTAGTGCAGAATATTTGGTTTATATTTCAGATTGGCATCTTTGGTGTTGACGTTAAGATATCTTGATGTTTTAATTTAATAGCCTCGATGGTGCGTTTATCCTCGAGACCACAATTTCCGGGTGATATATCATCGATAGAAGTGCGCATGTGGGGTTGTGGGGATGTTGGAAGAGGGAAATCTCCGAGAAGGTTGACGGAAAGCTGGAGATAGCGACAGGAAACCAACACGATGACGTAACTATTGTGAAACGGGGTGTCAGGAGTCGACATGCATTGCACAGCAACCAAGCTTAAAGAGGAGTGAAATTGAGGTTTCGAAGTGCAGAACGGGGCTGTAGACTTGTACAAGTCGTGCCAAAAAAACAGCGAAAATGATCGAAAACTATTAAGGGTGACATGGTGACGCCGTTATTGCTTCGGGTTAAAAAGCTCGCATTTACAACAATGGACAACTTGATGACTTTCCTTGATTTACAAGCCTGTGGCTCTCCCCGTGACTCCCGCTGAGGCTGGATTGAGTCCGTAAGAAACATGTAGCATATGTTTGCTTATTTCTGTATTTATTAAACTCTCGGACCAATTGATCGCGTTAAGAAAGAGCCTATATAAGATAAAATTCGGTGACTTCTTTAGTATAAATTACAGTAATCACAGTATAATAACAAACAACCATCTCCATCAAATGATTCCTCGGCACAGCCATAATTGTATATATTCTAGGACGACATCCTGAGCTCCCAGCGAATACTATCATATGATCCCCCAATATATGAATGTCCATGTCCTGTTCAATCTCAATTTGTTTCAGCGGCATCTGCAAACACAACTGAATCATCACAGAGAACTGGAACAACCCACCACAGCTGAAATAACGAATAAACCTTACCCGCATTTTGCGATCCCCCTGGAGCCATGTTCTCTATCTCTCCCAAATTCCTCCTGGCCCATGGATACTCATCGAGGTGAATCCGGTCTGTATTGGAAGCGGGGAGATCCTCGAGCTCAATTTCATTCAATGAAGGGAACCCAGTGTCAATTGACTCGGCGATGTTCCGATCACCGAATTCTTCCATAATGGCATTATGCATCCGTCGTGTAGCTGCATGGAAGCTGCCAATGGGATGAAGGGAAGAGTGGGTGGTGCCATTAGGATGGGAATGCTTCTCTTGGAGGTCCAAATGAATTCGACAGATGATGATGGCAGACAGGCTATATGAGGTATCAGTCAAGTCACCCAAATAGTTGTATTTCAGGGCTCTTACCTGTCCTGCAGAGGAGTAAGAACGTCGCCAAGAGTAGGCTATTGACATTTGATTAATTCATTATTTGCACCAGTTATATCCAACGATTCATTTACTCTTAAGACCTGTCAAAATCACTGCTCAGTCACCTTTATGTAAGGTGTCAATGAGAAATACCTTGTTTAGGATCATTGATGTTAGGGTTATTGTGAGCACGAACCTGACTGTGAATTAGATGTATGTTTGTAATAACAATTAATATTAGATACCCATATCGTAGCACACCTTTCTAATAATTAGCCACATTGTATTATACAACTGAGAAACATACTTTGCTCAACGAAAAGCTGAGTTAGGGACTTGGTGTGCAATTCTCTCAACTCTCTCAACTCCCTGAAGTGTCCCAGGGAATTGGAAAGCGTCACTGAAAAGACAACTGTGTCAAAAAGGATAAGCAATGCATCCTCGATAGTGATAACTAGAGAATGCATAAGCATAAAACAGAATTGAAACAAAGGAAGCTTCACTTCTGAAAATCATGTGAATAGACAAGTGATTTGAAGGAATACAACCAACATAACTCACAAGTTAATCTTATTCAGGTCCATCTCAGCTGTTGCACAGTTGTTTATTTTTGCAATAAACTATGCAGTACAGATCAAGTTTCATTAGTCATCACAAAGTGACAGCATGCACTACATACCAAGTAACACCCAATAACGCCAATAAATAAAACACTAAGCACCAAACAAGTCAGTCTCTTAAGCTTCGAGACGGCATATGCTCGTGCCATTAAAAGCCCTGGTTGAATAGATAAATAAATATGTGAATGGAAAATTAGAACCATTGTCACCTTGGATTCCAAGAAGGGCTAGAATACCAATACCATCAGTAAAGTACATTAAGTCATTACATGCACTGTGTTGACATTAGATTCTGTGTTAAACATCATCAGAGTCTTACTGGACCGGTACGGTATGAATGTGAACTCTTTGCGATCCATGGCATTGAACTACTCACCTTGATGGATAGATTTGGGACGAAAATGTCAATTATTGAGAAAATTATGAAGAAGATGACCTGTGGATAGCGAGCCAAAATATACAGGACTGTTCCTAATCTAAGATGCTTCCCCCAGATATGTTTTCTCTCATAATGGAACGTGAGGAGTGTGTCATAAACCAAGAGTGCTATTTCAAATAGTGAGATCACAACGAGGTCCACATAAAATTACTACTGAGCTTACTCAACCCAGCAATCAAAGAATAGTTCAAGGCCAAACTGTCCGGATCATAAATTTCCTCGAAACCGAACAGTTTAGGGTACTCACAGATCTGCTTCCTGCTGGATTAAGACTCGATTACTCCCTTGAGAGGACATCTAATGAGTTGGAATGAGAGCCTGATGGATAGAGGCATAATGTGCAGGCTTTATGAGAGTCATGGCTGGGTAAAGGGAAAATATGTTGGTGAAACCAAGATAGTATCTCTGCTACGATTTCGCTTGATGGTCAATGATGCGTAGAGACGGCAGCGCGATAGAAGTGATCAACGAACCATAATATCAAGTACTTCAAATAGCCTTACAACCAACAGCGATTCTTCTGCCTCGTGTCAGAGCTCCGATCTCAATCTAATAAACTTAAACCACCTTCGGGAACAGACTGTTTTAAGAATTAAGGATAGGATTCACTGAATGCGTACGGATTCCCCACCCTAGCATGTAATAAAGAGTGAACCATCAGACAGTGCGAGAAGCTTGAACCGTCTGCTACTAACAAACCAGTGGCACTCAATCCGTAGCCATAGCTCCATACCTCAGTTCACCTGTCAATTCAACTCACCTCATCCTAGTTGTTCGTGATAGATGTCTGAAGGAGTCAGCCAAACAACAGTCTCCTCAATCAGTTGGCCCATCACCACGTTGATTTTAAGCAACTTCTCCATGTGATGGTTAATCTTGGTCCAATTGACTATACATTTGTTGTAGACACATAGTGTATATATCTCATTCTCTTCACAGGAGCTGAGACATGCATTTAGCTTGAAAGCAACCGCGCCACATGACATGGCACTTTTTGTTGGGGATTGGGGGAAAGGGTTGATACATGTTGAGCGAATTCTATTTGGTTTTCTCCAATAGGGTGTGCTCTAAAGATATTTGAGGGTGTTTTCTTGCATAAGGTTAGAGATTGGAACTTAGTCACGATGCGGAAGTTCCTGGTCTTGCTTGATTTACGTGGGGTTCGAAACGCGCCGAGAACGATGAATTCTATCTTGTGGCATGGCGTGAGTCCATACAGCGGGCTGGAAGGTCAAAGTGAGGGAGGGCGGGTACAGCGGAGGGGTCTTAGGTTTCTAAAAATGTCATGCCTGGTGGCCACGGTCCGGAGGGTCCAGAATGCGATGTAGCCGAGGCGCGTGCATGGCGCGCGCACCATCATGACCTTTGTCAATGGGGAAAGCGGTGTTTGAACGGGGGAGGTTCGAGGTCGTGTCCCGGCGCTGCAAGACTGTAACGCATTTCGACGCGCATTTCGATGCGCGCCGCAATGGAGTCTCCTCCACTCACCCAGCAGGCTCTCGCCCATGCCCAACACCGCACTATGCATCTGATTCGCGCTCCTGTGCTCGTGTCGACCAATCCCGCGGTATGTTCTCGGTTGGGCTTACTGTCGAGAAAATCTTGCAATCGAAAACCAACATGGTCATGTGCCCATCGATTGATGCGACTGTCGTTTAATTTACTCTGTCAGACATCTATCAGGAACAACTAGGATGGGATGGTTTAAATTGGCCATTGACCACTGGTATGCGGCCATGGCTACGGATTGGGCTTCACATTGGTAATAGGCGGTTCAAATTTCTCACCGTCTGATGTGCTATTTTTTGTTGAGCGTCAGGGGTCGCAGTGACATGGATAATAGTTTAAAAGTCGGCTCAGATATATGATAGATAACTTGTGAGATATTCGACGTGTAGGAATATATGTGAATGAACGATGCGGGTAGTGTGTACTACACCTAGAGATAATGTCCCAGTGTATTCGGGAACTTGATAAGACAACGGGAATATAGATCTGTTCAAAGCTTCGATCGCGTATACGGATATCGAGTTTATCGATCGGTCAAGAGGTGAATAAGACTGAAAACTGAAGTACATTCTTCCTAACTACTGGGTTTTATATGTGAGTGACTCGTTCCTATGATAAGACAGGCCGTCCTAATGCAGCGACGGCGTCCTCGATCTCGATGTACAGTCGTCGCCCTGTTACTTGATTGTCCCTATATGTCGCCGACTGCCCTCCCTACTGAATTGCCCTGTGGCCTTAGATCTACATTATCGACAGTGAGTACCTATCTGAAGTCCTATCCGATCGGAAACCCCTTTGACTCTTGTTATCCCCTCCTCGGCGGTTGGATGTGTGTGTCCCGGTGCTGTCGTGTGTCGTCCATTATCGTGTAAGTTCGTTCCTATGTCCTCTTCGAATGTTCTTCCTACTGATCCCTTCCTCTCCTTTCGTATCCCATCCTTCCGTTCCTGTTCCTATATTCCCCTCGTCCCTCTGCATTCGTTCGTTCTGGATCCTTCTTGCTGCGTTCCTCGTCCGTCCTACTCGCACCTATTCACTTCCGGTCCCTCATTTCCCTCTTTCCTTCCATCTGCCCCTTCCTTCCCCGTTCCTTCCGCCCCTCGTCACAACAATGGAAGCATGCGTTTGACAATTGACAAAGTAAGTTGTCCGCGTGTAACCTGCGTCGTGGTTAACGGTGAGTCTCATAATCGATTCCCGCAGCCTTGGGACATGGCAGAACTCACCATATATATGCGCAAGCGATGGCAGCGGCGGCGACGATATGCGTTTGTCGATCCATGTCGGTTAACGGTGAGTCACAGTCGATTGTTTGTCGGCATGGTGGTGCACAACGGTGGTTGACCGATGTGTATCAGGTGGGTGCGTACCTATTCGGTCAAGACAGAGAGAATACGCATTTAAATGTGAGCGGAGCAGTTAACTGCGCAATGTGATGACGGTCGAGTTGTGAGTGCGGGGAATTGTAGCGGCCGTCGCAAGCGATGAACTGAGTGCGCAACACTCGTGGGTGCAGGGAACCGTAGAGTCGGTCGACTTTTGAGTGCGATGAGTGTGGGGAATTGTATGTACTACGGACGCGAGTTTGCAGGAGCGATTTGGTAACGTTGCCGTCGATCTCGCCATTTTGCTGGTGCCAGATACTTGAAGTGTGGTGTCAACGCGGAAGTACCCATGAAACAATAGATTGCACCTTTCATACTGACCCGAATTTCAGGGTTATGTCGCTAATGAGGTGGAGACGGAATAGCACTTTGAAATTCCCTAACTTTTTAATATAGATGTCCTGTAAAAACAAATTGGGATCACACTCTACTTTGGTCTATCAGTCTGAAATGAGGAAAATTCAAGTTTATTGTTGTGGTCTGCCTAAATTGACAGAAAAGTCTCTATACTACACTCCAGGGTCTTAATCTTGTCATATACAGTTCCTGCTTTAACGTCCACCATTCAACATTCAACAGCTACCCGACATAGGATATAGGCAAGTTTCTCAACGAACCTTCTGTCTAATCCATATCTCCCACACTGTCCATATATTATCTCACATACGTCTCAAGGGAATGAGACACTTGTACACCTGTCATGACTAATCTACCCAACCAGAGTTAGGATAAAAAGAAAGATATTACATGAGCATCGCTCGCTATCATCAGCACTCCCCCCACCTCAGCTTTTTGATTGTCATAATTATATGATTACCACAATGTCGATACGAACACTAATGTTTTCTTGTCCTGCTCTACAGATCCTCTTTCATACATAACCTTGTCTTGCTTATACCTAGCTCTGGCATCGTGAGAAAGTGTTCTTCAATGGCAGGAAAAAGAGCATCACTCCCACCAATTTTCTCATAAAATACAATGGACAATACGCACCTGGGGAACATTTGAACTTCAAATTTGAAAAGCTGTACTTCCATGCCCCCACCATTGTCCTCAGCCATGCCATTTCTCAATCATACATCAACACAATACGTTGGTGCTGGCTTCTCTCGGGATCGGTTTCAATGTCATGATACCGATCTTTAAGAATGTCATGGTCGAAAATTGTCAGATTTCTCCCGTGGAGATTGGTGCCGATGGATCGTGATCAGCTCCACTTCTTAGCTTGGTGGATAGACGAGGAGCCGACAAAATGGGTGATCGTGAGTCGGGGAAAGGTATTCAGTGGGCTCATCCTCGGGCGTGATAGTGACGCTTCAACCTTGTTTAATTTTGATTTAATTCATTTTCGTTCTTTATACTGTCCTCAATATCCCAAGCGATTGCCAATATTATTCGCGGGGAGTGATAACAGGCAGGTGACGACACAAATGCTACTCACTGTTATTTTGGCCATGAAACTTGGGGGATGGAAGGTCCCGGGTGGAATAAAGTTTCTGTGCCTGTCATTGAGGTTTTAGCTCAGATGAATCTTGAGATTCTGAGAACGATACCTTGAACGAAAGATATGGATCCGTTCTGGTACTAGGAGTATACGTGGATGCAATCCCATCCATTTAATATCCTGGGGAAACTGTCAAATGAGTAGTGCGGAATATGTGGTTTATATTTCAGATCGGCGTCTTTGGGGTTTCACATTAAGATATCTTGATGTTTTGATTTAATAGCCTAGATGGGGCGTTTATCCTCGAGACCTCTATTTGTGGGTGATATATCCTCGATATGAGTTTGGGTGTGGTGTTGTGTGAATGTCGGAAGAGGGAAATCTCGGAGAAGGTTGATGGAGAGTGGCGATAGCAATAGCAACCAACACGATGATGTAACTATCGTGAAACGGGGTGTCAGAAGTCGGCATGAACTGCACAGCAACCAAGCTTAAAGAGGAGTGAAATTGATGTTTCGAAGTGCAGAACCGGGCTGTAGACTTGTACAAGTCTTGCTAAAACAAAGCAAAAACGATCGAAAACTATTATGTAAGGGTGACATGGTGACAGCGTTACTGCTTCGGGTGAAAAACCACACATTTACACAATGTACAACTTGACGACTTGCCTTGTTTTACAAGCCTGTGGCTCTCACCGTGACCCCAGATGAGGCTGGATCGAGTTCATAAGAAACATGTATTGAATCTAGACAAAGGTCTCAGTCGAGTAAGTGATAACGCGACTGATACTAATACCTAGACAAAGGTCTATGTAGGAAATGGTACATGAGCTTATGTCTAGAGAAGAACATAATGAGTGTCTCACCTCAGTCGAGTAAGTGATAACGCGACTGAGGAGATCACTAGCTAGCTACTGGTGTTTATATACTGTAGCTAGACAATGGTCATGAACAATAGTAAATAGTACAATGGCGGTGAATGAACAATGGCATGAATGAACAATGGCATAACATGAGTAAGGACTTATCTCATATTCCAACACTCCCCCTCACTATGATAATTGGGAATTATCATAGTGACTAACAGGTCCCAGACCAAGTAGCGCTGTGAATTTCTCATGTTTTGGACGTGGTAGGGCCTTAGTCATGATGTCCGCAGGCATATCGGCCGTAGGGAGGTATTTGAAGAGTAAGTCTTTAGCGTCGACACGTTCACGTGTGTAATGAAACTGCACGTCAATGTGCTTCGACCTGGCGTGAAAACTAGGGTCTTTTGTGAGTGCAATAGACCCTAGGTTATCGCTATGTATGGTGGTGGTGCGCTGTTTGTGACCCAGAATTTCTAGTAACTTGCGCAGCCACATAGCTTCCTTGGCGGCATGACAGCTGGCCACATATTCGGCCTCGCAACTAGAAGTAGTTACAATGGCCTGGCATTTTGAACTCCAAGAAATCGCACCTCTACCCAATGTAAACATGTAACCTGATGTGGATCGGCGGGTGTCTGAGCAGCCTGCGTAATCAGAGTCCGTGTACCCGACAAGGAGGGGGTTGGAAGTACCTCCAAGGGTGAGTTTGTAGTCCTGGGTTTGTTTCAGGTAGCGTAGGATGCGTTGTAAGGCTGTCCAGTGGGGAAGACCTGGATTCGAATTGAATTGACTGAGTTTGTTGGTGGCGAACGTGATGTCTGGTCATGTTGCCATCGACGCGTACATGAGCGATCCAACACCAGCCAAGTAAGGTATTTTCTTCATTTTTGTTTTTTCTTCGTCAGATGTGGGTGACATAGACTTGGTAAGCACAACATTCGGATCCAATGGAGTGGAAATACCGTATGAATCCTGCATATCGAAACATTTTATGATGGAATTGATGTAGGTAGATTGGGATAGTGAGATCGTTCGTGCTTTTCGGTCCCTTGTTATACTCATGCCAAGAAACCATTTTATCGGTCCCATGTCCACAACATCAATGATTACTCGTAGATCAGTAATCATATTCGTGAGGGTTTCTGTGTTTTCGGCTGCAGCGGCCATGTCATCGACGTG
>QLPG01017673.1:423-12095 GCA_003314385.1 Gomphus sp. MG54 | reverse complement strand
CCCTTTTCTTCCCCCTTATTCTCCTCATTGTTATCATCTTTCAGCTGATCCTCCTCTCCTCACAACTCTCCCACTCCTCCTGGACCCCCTGAATCCTCCACTATCAGGAACAGGATTTATGTCATCCTATTCTGGCCATGAAGAATGGCCGCCAACAACTCCACTACCTGCCTACCCCCAACAGCTTAGCCCATGGTATTTCAAACATTGGTGTCATCCCACTTGGTTTTGTGGTGATGGCCCACTTTGGCCTCTTCCTTGGTGGTTCCTTCACCTCCTTCTCTTCCTCCTTACTCTGATCCTCCCCTTCACTCTCCACCTCAGGCTCCTCATTGATGTTCTGAATAACCAGTTTGCTTTTGGCCCAGGAAACCCACAGGGCAGCAAGGGTGTACCCAACCTTGCACTTGTTGCAATGCCAGCACATGGCCCCTAGTCCTGGGACCTTGCAGTCCTCCCAACAGATTTCACACCTTCCACGAGGTGGATGGAGTGACAGAGACCACTCCTGGGCAGTTTTCCCTTTGTGCCTTTCATAATAAATCAGTAAAAGAAAAAAAAAAGAAAAGAGCTGTCACTCACCTTGGCCCCCCTCTGCTGCTCATTCCTTCCCCTTCCTTTCATCCTGGGCCCCGTGCTTGGCCCTGCCTCTGCACTCCTGCCCCTCTTGTGCAAATGTTTCACCAGGAACTCTGCATCTTTTAGAGTCCTGGCCTTTTTAGTACCCTTGGTTATGGGTACTTTGATATCCTTGGCTATGACGGGCTCCTTAGTGATTGTTTTAGAACCGTAAGCTGCTAACCCAAGAGCTGTGACAAAACTTTGGTGTAAAGAAAGTTCAATCAAGTTCTCCAACAAGATGACAGCAAGCTAATGCTTGTCTGGGTTGATTTCCAAAAAGAATTGTTTAAAGGGGGCCTTGGCAGGTGACTTGTCAATTACATGTAGGAATAATAGTTTATGTTCGTGAACTATTATTCTACCCTTGCCTAGGATTATTTCCACGGATGTCCTATAAAATCTAGTTTAGTTCTTTTATGATGTTTTACGTACCTTTTATATCTTGTCCAAGAAACCTTCTACCATGTAGAAGGGTCGAGATCTATTCCATGAACAAACCTCTGATGATAAGTCTTAGTGGTCGGCAACCTACTTAAGAGAGTGCTGGCAGCACTAGATAATCCGGTGGATTATGGGTGAAGATAAGATTATTTTTTTATGCTACAAAACTAGTCTCTATATACTAATTCTAAGCTGATTATGTAACTCCCCGATAAGGCAAGACCTTCCTGAAATTAGTGGAAGGGTGCGGAAAGGAATGGAACGTCCTGGAAGCCTGTGGCAGTTACGAGTTACCCTGTAGTTACCAATGAGTCACCCTATAGTCATTAATGAGTCATGTTCCCACAGCTTGTAGTCTCGTGACTGGTCAAGTCACAAAATATTAATAGTAAGTAAGCTGAGCTTCTGGGCTGACCTGAAGTGTAATAGCTATTACCTAAGCCCAGGAATTTGTTGTACATTTGAGTCTTGAGAGCTTGAGCCAGCAGTTTGGCGCCATTTTCCGTGTATAAGTGTTTGGCGCCTGCATGTGGGTCCTTGTGGGTCCAAAATAGAAATAAACGAAATATATAAGTGTTTTTGAAGTATTTCCTTAGGCTTTGAAGAGCTTGATAGTTTAAGAGTTAATTACTTTGAGTAATTCACTCTTAAATGGCCAGCCAAAATTATTATATTTTTTTGGTAGTCAATTCAAGACTGATTTGTTGAATTATTATCTGAGTGAGAGAGGTTTGGACTCCTTTAAATTGATCCCTGATCCGATGACCCTTCCTATCTGTTAGGGAATCTCCCATTCCTCAACAGTGGTAGCCTTGGCCACCTGTTGCTCCTCTGCAGCCTGTGCTACTGCCACTGCTTCTGCCTCAGCTGCCTTTGTTGCGGCCTCCTGTTTTTCCATTGCTTCCTTTGCAGCCACCTTGGCTGCCTTCTTCATGGCTTCCTCATCCACTGCCTGCTTTGCAGCAGCAGCCTCCTCCTCCTTCTGTTTTGCTTCAGCCACCTCTGCCATGGTCTCCTCCTTTTTCTTCTTTGTCTTGGCCACCTCCTTGGACATGGCTTCCACCTCCTCACACTTCCACTGCCTTTCTACCCTCCTTGCCTCGATTTTTCATCTGTTTCATAGCCCATTTACTTTGACAGATTGTGTGATTGATTGATCATGATGGAAGGAGTTTGGGCACTAGAACCCAAACCTTCTGTGACATCACATAGGCATCTCAAACTTTATTTTAAAACTCTGCCTACTGGCTTCATGGGTTCAGCCACTAGGGGGGGATACTGTCAAGTATATGTACCGAGTATCAGGTAACTCAGCAGTGTTGACCAAATGATTAGTCGAATCCCACATACAAGTGACCAAAAACACATACAAGTCACTTAGTACATCAGTCTTGGGTCAGCACATTTATCACTCACACTCCCCATTCCTATCCCTTATCCACTCTTTCTTCATTCACTTTCCATTAATCCCCACCCCATTTATTCCTTATTTCTCAGCCCATTTCACCTCAGGACATTCTTCTGTTGTTTTATCCTCAGCAATAACCCTATTGTTTTATATTTGGTCATTTTCTATTCTCTTATTCTTTGCCACATTCTTATTATCTTATCTTCATTGTTCTATTCTTGTTTACATTCTTTTATTCTATTCTTGATCATTGTGGACAATACCTCCACATGCTCTCCATACCTTATTGTTCTCCATTCCTTATACCACCCTGATTCCACATCTCACTTCTTAACCTATATAAGTAGTGCATATATGTAGATAGTGTTAGATTGTCTAATCCCACATACTATTCATATCTCTAATTAATGTCTTACAAAATAAGATATTATACATACAGAGCTCTATGAGTAGTATTGGCAATCTGACAACTTACTAGGGCTCTGAACTCAACTTGTATAGACACACATGTCTTCACTCAAAGAGTCAACCTGAAAGGTTACCCATGTGGACTAGATGGTGTAATGGTTAACACCATAGCTATATATGCTATAGCCCTGGGTTCAAACCCCAGTCTGGTCATTCTTTTCACCTCAACAGATAATTCTTCATTCTGAATATTGACTAGGTTTATGCCTTCCTGTCTTCCTGTCTCCTAGCTAAAGTCACTTACTCAGGCTGACACTCTCGGCACTCTCCCAGGTATCCTGTCTGTTCCAAATTAGTAGCATGCATGGAAAGTAGGGCACAACACACCAGTACATTGAAGCCAAGTATCTCCACATACAAGTGACAAAGCCACATGCAAGTCACTTGGTCTGCCAGTCTTGGCTCAGCACATCAACCATCTACATCTCTCATTCCCATCCCTTATCCACTCCTTCCTCATTCATCATCCATTAATCCCACCCTGCCTACTCGTTATTTCTTGGCCTGCCTTAGCTTGGGACATCCTGTGCTTGTTTTATCCTTGGCCATGACCCTATTGTTTTATAGTTGGTCACTTCCTATTGTCCTATCCTTGACCACATTCTTATTATCCTATTTTTTTATTGTATTCTCATTTACATTCTTTTATTCTATTCTTGATCATTGTAGACAATGCCTCCACATGCTCTGCATACCTTGTTGTTCTCCATTCCTTATTCCACATCTCACTTCTTAATCTATATAAGTAATGTGTTATGGCCCATGCCACCAATAAACCCACATTAAACTCCACAACCACCTGTACCATTTCTGAGATCTTTCCGACTACTCAAAGCCTGAAGAACTGCTTTCTGAATTCCATTGTATCAACCCGAGGTTCCATGTTCCCAAACCTCCAAAGATTCCAAAGCCAAGGTTCCACTCCTTTGATAAACAACATGCAGGATCATCACATACCTCACTCCCTTGTTTTTCATTCTGTATTGCCCCTTGTACTCTTGTCCCCCCCTTGTCTTTACTCAGCACAAGATAGTACAAGGATGGATACATGTATATAAGTCACCAGTTGACTGGACTATTTGCCAGTATGAGTATTGACTTAATTCTGTGTCGAAGTTTCCAATTCAGTTCCAGTAAACTTTCCGAATTTCTGAAATTAGGGACAGACAATCGAGGAGGGTGCAACACATAAGTTGAAGCCAAGTCCCTGCAACCTCAAACCACTTGAACCACCCTATACTGTGAACAGTCCTAGACCCCCTGGCACTTCCTGTCTTTCTTCCCCCATTCCGATTCCAATTGTGAATCCACAACCTTTAGTCCCTCCATCTCTGGAGTACAAACCGCCCCTCAGAAATCATTTGGAACCTCTGGAAACCCTTCCAGAAGCCTCTAACTATGCACCGACATGCAGATTTAACAGTATATTCATACTCACACTCCTGATTGTCATAAAGCATGAGACCTATCATGTGTTCACAAGCCCTACAGACAATCAACCTGGCATTTGCCCACCGTGCATCCATCCCCCAAGAACTGTCTGCCCCCGGACCAAGTTTCCAGATGCCCCAGACCCTAGCACACCCTCCAGAACCTTCATCCGACTCTGGATTCTCAGACACAGACCAACACCTGCATCTAAATATGACCAATCTATTCCTCATGAACCACCCCCTGGCAACTTGACAATCATCACCCTCAGAGATGCAATCCAGTTCAGGACCATCCTTAGCAGCACAGTCGACCTCATTGGCACCACCCCCTTTTGCATCTCCCCCCTACATACCACCACCCTTCATACCTCTGCCCATGGCACCACTGCCCGTAGCACTACCACTTGTTGCACCACCACCTGTTGTACCTCTGCTTGCTGTACCACCCTCTGTCATCCAGCCCCATGTTGCACCACCACCACCTGCCACAGCACCGCCGCCTCCTGCACACCCAGGAGGGGCCCCTACCTTAGGACCCAATGTTGTGCCCAATCTTACCCAGGCCCTCGTTATGCTGGCAAGCAACTTAGCCAGCCCCAGAAGATCAGCCCCCTATGCCGCCAAGGTCTGGGATCCGGATACCTTCAATGGATCTGATTTGAGGAAACTACAAGCCTTCTTAGTGCAGTGTAGTCTGAACTTCCATGACCACCCTGATGCTTTCAACACTGACAGCACCAAGGTAACCTATGTACTGTCATACCTGACCGGTACCACCCTGGACTGATTCAAACCAGCCCTTTCCACCCCCAATGAGCCAGACTGGCTCCATGACTATGAGGAGTTTGTGAATGAACTCAAAACCAACTTCGGCCCCCATGACCTGGAAGGAGAGGCCGAAGCAGACCTCAAGAACCTCTGCATGCACAATAATCAGTGCATCACGAAATATGTAGTCAAATTCAATCGACTAGCCACCCACGTCCACTGGGGCAATGCCATACTTCGTCGCCAGTTCTACAATGGACTCCCCAGCAGGATCAAGGACGAGAGCTCCAGAGTAGGAAAGCCCCACTCCCTACTCCAACTCTGCCTCCTGTCCCAATCCATAGATGCCCACTACTGGGAGCGACGATTGGAAATTGCCAGAGAGTCCCCCTCTACCTAGAACTTTGACCACCACTACAACAGAGGGAGGACCCCCATGACCAGGTATTTGGCCCCTAACATGGGCAATAAGATGGCCGATTCAGGCCAACCTGCGACCCCGTCCAGTGGTAGCAGGACTACCATGGATCTTTCGTCCAAAATTGGAAAAGACAGAAAAATTACACCACAAGAATGGCAATGCCACTTCGAACAAAACCTCTGCCTCTTCTGTGGCAGATCAGGCCACTCAGCCAAGGAATGCCCAAGATCCACCACCAGTCACTAAAGGGCATGCAGACTCCATGACAGAGGAAGTTGAAGAAGTGTCCAAAACTTTGGACACTTTGGAAACCGAGGAATAAGAAGCTAGGCCCCCGACTCCAGCACCAGTTGTTTGCATTAAACACCAACTGTGCCCAAGGAAGTAAAACAAACAACGCATCCAACCTTTTCAGGAATATGACCACCCGTGACCAATCGTCAATAAGATTTTGACCCATTTCTTCAGAAACACTCCGACCCTCCAAACTCTGACCCTCCAAACTCTGTCAGAATTCTAGTTGCAAGGACACCATATGCTCACCCACTATGATCCATCGATCGACAGGGCATTGAGTACTACTCATTTAGATATTCATCCTAACTGATCCTTGATATCATAGAGCCAGCAGTTTTCACTCAATGCTCAATCTGACCCTCCGAAAAACTCTGCTCAGGAAGAACCCTGACCATTGTGGAATTCATACTGTCCCTTAGACAAAATGGTACCTGTGTAGATTCTCTTAGACTAGAACCCTTCTTGATACAATGTTAATATGAGCTGAACTATTTGACATGGTTCAAACCAAGGCTTGAAACTGCAGGACATCCTCCAAGCTCCGATGACACCATTGCAGTCCAGGCGACAACCCAGTGAAACGAACACCATGATCACCATGACCACCATGACCACCATGACTACCACGAACACCATGACCACCTGTTAAGTTCGCATGTCAGGCGCTTAGCTAGTACTTCCAAAAGGGCTATCCGGGTTAGCATGGAGGTCCGTAACGGGGCCGAGGACTGAAGACAGAAGTCGGATGGACTACGGATGGAGGCAGAAGCGCCAGAAACTTAGGGTCAGTCGTGGAATGGTTCAATCTGGTCACTGAGGTGTTCGAGGTCGAAGGGACTTGGCTTCAACTTATGTGTTGTGCCCTCCTCGATCGTCTGTCCCTAATTTCAGAAAGGAGACAGGAGTTTACCGGAAATGAATCGGAAACTAGGTGGTAGACTAAGTCAATATTTGTACTAGCAAACAGTCCAGTTGACTGGGAGACTATATACATGCGACTATCCTTGTACTATTTTTACCGGTCATAAAACAAGGAGAAAGGGAGTACAAGGGGTCAATATAAGGGAGAAAACAAGGGAGTGAGGTACGTGATGGTCCTGCGCGTTGGTTATCAAAGTATTGAGTCTTCGGTCGGAGACGGACTCGGGGATGGTGTCTCAGTTGTGACGGGAACGGGAGCTGGAACGGGAGCCGGAACGGGGTTTCTCAGTCGGACTTGTTGGGAATGGGAACTATGGAAAATAATCCTTCGTCCTTTCGGTCGGAAAGGTCTCGGAACAGAGGTGGGTGGTTGTGGGGGTTAGTGTGGGTTGTTAAAAGCATGGGCTATAACAGTATCCCCTCACTAGGACCGAGCCCTCGAGGTCCTAAGCTTGTCTTGCCGTGAATAGGGCGGAAAAGGACGTGGGAATGTTTTTAGGTGTTTGCACGTAATGGGTGTTCTCCGAGCACCCGCTTGATCCTTCGTATATAAGGGGTTTTTCTTTTTATTGTTGTTTTTCCCCCTTTGATTTCCCCCCCATGTCGGACTTCACGCGGGATGTCGCGGTGGATGTGTCGGAGGAGATGCATATCCTGAAAGCTCAGTACGAGGAACAGGTCCATCTTCTGGAGGTGAAGCAGTCCCAGCAGGTGGAGGCCGCTCGGCAGGCTGAGGCAAAACAGAAGGCCGAGGCTCTGAGGTTGGCAGAGGAACAGCGGCTGAAGGAGGTAGAGGAGCAGCGACTGAAGGAGGTAGAGGAGCAGCAGCTGAAGGAGGTAGAGGAGCAGCGGCTGAAGGAGGAGGAGGAGAAGAAAGAGAAGGAAAAGGCCCATGCTGTTGAACAAGAGGCATTGCTTCTGGAACGTGCCCTTTTACTTGCGCAAGGAAATGAGGGTTGGGAGGAGGATAAGGATGAGCCGATTTTTGGGGGTTCCAAAGATTCTGTGTCAGACCACCGTTTGTCCGTGGGTCCGGAAACCATACCGTCACTATCCAGGGGGTATCCTGGGGGTGAACATCTTTTGGTGCCCGTGGTCAGACCCGGTTCTGCTGCGTTGAACTTGGACCGGAAATGTCAGGAGCACAAGGAGGAGGGGGCTCATATCTCTGCGGTGCAGAAGGCCCTCGAGAATCAAGTAGTTCGTAAGGCGTGGGAGGTCGGAAGGGAGGTGGGTCTTGGACCCATTGAATCCAGTTGTCGGGCGTTGACTCAGTATCGTCCCGATTTGTATCAGACCGTTGCCCCGGAGCACTCCTTGTACCTGAGGACGGAGTCCTGCGACTTATGTCGCAAGTGAGAAAAACGGTGTGAGTGGACGACAGCAGCAAAAACTTGTGTCCCCTGCTGGGCCAGTCGGGTGCGGTGTGAGGTGGACGGAGTGCTGGTTGTCCGAGGGGTGGCTACAAAGAAGCGGGGTCGGGAGGAGAAGGACGTTCCTGAAGCATCCTCCTCCAAGAGGTCTAGGGTGGAGGTGGCGATTTCCCCTCCCCCAAAGGTTGGCTGTGTGGAGATCGTAGCTGTCCTGGGGTTGATTAAGGATGCTCTGATCAGTATGGATGCCCGTCTTTGAGCTCTGGGAGCGGACGTCAAGAGGCTGTCCGATGCTTCCGAAATGCGGAATGCTATCCACACCGACAATCGGGACCGTCCGAAGTGGAACTGTCAGTGCAGTGGTCATGCTCTGGCTACTCATGCGACGGGGGATCGGATGGAATTGGATCCCAGCATGGTGGATGTGATGCCAGTGTTGGGGCCGAGTGAGGAAGGAAAGGGCAAGGGGGTGGACTTGTTCCAACATTATGATCCTTCCGATCCCGATATTAATCATTCCATGTTCTATGATGACTAGTTTGTAATTGTTTGAAAATCAATAATGGTCGTGGTTGGATTCGTGGTGGTCTTGGTCGTGGTTGTCGTGGTGTTGTCGCTAGGACAGGGTTGGGAAAAAACTCGGGGGTGTCCTGCAAAAATGCAAGTTTTGGTAGTAACCGTGTCAAGGTTTTTTCTTTAGTCAATTTATCATGTTATCAACAAGGGTCTAGGCTAAGCAAGAGATCTACAAGTGGTACTGCTTGTCTAAGGGGCGGCATGGTTTTGAGGGTCACGATTTCCTGAGTGGAAATTTCTCGGGGGTCGAATTTGAGCGCTATGGCTCAGGTACCAAGAGTCAGTTTGGACGTAGGCTAAACAAAGTAGTACTCAATACCCTATCGATCATTGGATCACGGTGGGTGAGCATGTGGTGTCTGGTAACTAGAATCTTTGACGGATTTTCAGAGGGTCATGGTCGAAACTTATCAACGGGTAGTCACAGGTGTTTCGAGAACTGAAGAGAGTGGATGCATTGTTTGTTTTGCTCTGTGGGCACTGTCGACTTGTTCAACGCGAACGACTGGCGCTGGAGCCGGGGGCCTGTGCCTAATCTTTGGATTCCGAGGCATCCAATGCTTCAGATTCCTCCTCGACTTCTGCTATGGAGGCTGTGCGTCCTTGGGTGACCATGGTAGGGGATCTCAGGCATTCTTTGGCTGTGTGACCTGATCTACCGCAGAAGAGGCAGAGGTTTTGTTAGAATCGGCGTTGGCATTCTTGAGGCATAAGTTTTCTGTCTTTCCCTAATCTGGATGATAGGTCCATGGTAGTCCTGCTGCCACTGGATGGTGTCACGGGTTGGCCTACATTGGCCGTCTTATTGCCCGTGTTAGGGGTAGGGTACGTGTTCACAGAGGTTCTTCCTCTATCATATGGGTGGTCGAAGTTCCAGTTTGAGGTGGATTCTCTGGCGACTTCTGATCGACATTCCCAGTAGCGGGTGTCAATGGACTGGGATAGGAGGCAGAGTTGGAGTAGGGAATGCGGTTTCCCTACTCTAGAGATCTCGTCCTTGATCCTCCCGGGAAGCCCATTGTAGAATTGCCGACGGAGTGGGGCATCGCCCCAGTGGACGCAGGTGGCTAGTCGGTTGAATTCGACTACATAATTCGTGATGCGCTGGTTGTCGCGCATGCGGAGGTTTTCAAGGTCTGCTTCAGCCTCTCCTTCCGGATCATGGGGTCCAAAGTTGGTCTTGAGTTCAGAAACAAACTCGTCATAGTCGTAGAGCCAGTCTGGCTTGTTGGGGGCGGTGAGGGCTGGTTCAAACCAATCCAGGGCGGTACTGGTCAGGTATGATAACACATAGGTTACCTTGGCGCTGTCAGAGTCAAAAGCATCAGGGTGGTCATGGAAGTTCAGCATACACTGCACTAAAAAGGCTTGTAGCTTCCTCGAATCAGATCTGTCGAAGGGATCCAGGTCTCGAACCTTGGTGGCATGGGGGGCTGATCTTCTAGGGGAGGCCAGATTGCTTGCTAACATGGCGATGGCCTGGGTGAGGTTGGGCACATTTGTTGGGGATCTCTCATAGGTTGGGGATCTCCTAGTGGTTGATAGTTAAGCACAAAAACAGGATAAAAAAGACTAAAAGTACAAAAACAAGTTCTCTATTGTACAACCACCTTAGCTCAATATTATTAGCATTTGCTTGCTAATGAGCCTTGTCTTCTTTCAAATCTTCCTCCTCAAGGCCTTTCCAACCTTCCTGGTGCCTCATAATACTACCTAATATTTCCATTATCCCTAATACAACTTCTATTATTCACCACCAAAGGTGTGGCCTGAAATTCAAGCTCCGCTCTCCAGATAATCGGGCTGTAACCAGATTCAAGCCCAGAGCCAAGTTGCCGGTTTCTCCATAGAAACACACCAAATATTAGCCTGAGACAGCCCTGTCTCATACAAATATTATGGTGAGACACCAGAGTGACTCAACACTGTCTCTGCCCTTAATCACATGCTCAAAACCGGTCTACAAGGCCCTTTTTAATTACTAAATAAGGAAAGTAGCTCAAATTAGATCCAGGAACTTCTACAAGGTTCCAGCACCTTCCATGACCTTCTGTACACAGACCACTAGTTTCTGGAAGACTTTTCCTATTAGGAAGGTGTAGAATTACATGCTTAGCTTACTAATCAGCCTGTAAATTAGTATAAAAAGGAGGCCTTCCTGCCCCCTTTGAAGCAATCAATTCATATCATCATCTTCATCACCTTTGTCAGCTTGACATTGTGACTCAGTAATTTTTAGTCAGCAGTTGATTGTCCTGCTACTAGGTTTACATAATATTAATACTGTCGATTGTCTGGTATTATTATTATTTCTCATATATTAGTACCGTTGATTGTCCGGTATTAGTATCTTGGATTCAGCCTAAGTAGTTGATTGTCCTGCTTAGTAAACTGATTCTACAGAGTGAGATTGTTCTGTTGATTGTCCAGTTCAATTGCATCTCTACCCCTGAGGGTTTCTAATCAGTTGATTGTCCTGATTAAAGACTCTTTTGTCTCTGAGATTACTTCACTGTAATTTCTGTCTCGGCCTCACCCTCATTTTAGAGTGCATTGACTGGGTAATCCGTTCAGTCCACTTACTTCCTCTTTCCTCTAAGCGCATTCCCTTTCATTGGAATATCTCTGGACCCCTAAGTGTCCTGAACCTACAGACTTTGATAGTCTCATTCATTGCTGCTAACAAACGCATTACCTTCTTGTCGTATTAGCTTGCTAGAGTTATTACACAGATTGTGACCAAGGTATAAATATTAAATTATTTCCAGAGTTGTGCTGCAGCAGGGTTTGAAACTCTTCTTCGTCTTGCTTCACTTCACACAGTGCTTGACTGAAGTGTTATATCTTTAACACCAAGGTCTTGTCCAGGTTCCAAAACAACATTGTTTGGCCCTATAGCGGGGGCTTCTCCTGGTGGTGGAGGGGGTGGTGCTGCGGCGGGTGGT